>JABAKA010024307.1:0-10687 GCA_018857285.1 Termitomyces sp. Mi166#008 | reverse complement strand
CAGCTGATTATAGTCATAAAATGTCACTACACATGATGTAGTGGATTGTGTACAAGGTTTATTTTATCATTGATGTGATTTTCAAAGCAATCGGTGAAGTTTTAATTTTTGATTGAAGAAAAAAGTGAAATAAACTCTTAAATAAAGTTACATATATAATAATTTTCTTTATAGTCAATTATGATGGGCCACTTGTACTAGTCAGAATTTGAACTTCTACATCTGATTTCTTGCTTTACTTACCTGTCATCTAGATTATTTTTAGCCATTATTAACTAATATTCAAATGATTTACTCTTTTCTTGCCCTGTATTTATAGTCTTTTTAAGTAATGTTATTAAAAAGTCGACTAATAATTAATAATATATTTGTTCATTTTTTAAATATTATCTATATATAATTTCAGTTTTGGATACTTATAATTATTTTAACAAGAAAGTGATCAACACATTTCAAATATAAATAATACAGGTGACATTGTCATTCTTCTAACTCATTCTTTATGCAGGCTATTATTTTTTGTTCTACAAAGTTTGTTATATATAATTTTTGAGATGATACAGCTGCTTCTGAGAAATGCCACATCAAGGATTAAGTTCTTCATTTTGAGACAGTTTCTAGATCTGACTCTATACCTTTACTTAATAATTATTTTCCTGACAACGCTATATAACTGACACAACTTTGCAATCTAGTGACAATTACAGACTTAGTTATAAATTCTTTTCTGTTATAGATCTGTTCATTTTCTATTTTTTAGTTCTTTTAATAGTGTTTGTGATTAGCTTAGATTATTTTGTAGTTAGTTGGATTGACCAAGTCCAAGTTAATTTTTCTATCTTGTTTTCAAGTTAGACTTTGATCCTATTATAGCTTTTGAGAATCTACTAACCTTGATCCATTTTTCAATGAATGTGTTTTGGTGCACCTCAATTTATTTTTTGCAAAACTATGTATGTATTGCATCAAACATTGAACCATTATATGCATTCTGATCTTTGTTTGACACAATGTTGTAATCTGAACCTTTATTTTTTTTGTAGTTGACACAAGCCTCTACATCACTTATTCTTACTATGTTTGATACACCTAGTTACCATGGGCATCTGCAATAGGTGTGCAATACTCTTCTATAATTTTTGAAAAAATCAATGTTAAAAATGCAAGAAGCTTTTGAAAGCCTCGTTAGCTATTGAGCATAAAGCAATTGAGGTCTGTCTAATAAACTATTTGTACTGAACTTTTAACTTACTCTAATTTCAGGCTAAACTACAATGTGAAGCATGTTGTGTAGTATTTTCATACATGAAAAATGTTCTTTGTGGTGTATGCCATGAACATAAGCTGTACCATTGTTATTATTCAGAGTATTTGACTAACTCTGTCAAAGAAATTGCTTCATTGAGTATTGTTAGTGGTGGATGATCCACTCAGCATGTCATGACACTATGATTAACTCCAGCCTTATTGCAGCTATTATGCCATGAACATAAGCTATATCATTGTTATTATTCAGAGTATCTGACTAACTCTGTCAAAGAAACTGCTTCATTGAGTACTGTTAGTGGTGGATAATTCACTTAGCATGTCATCACACTATGACTAACTCCAGCCTTATTGCAGCTATTTTCCAAGCTTTCATCAATCAACATCATTTCAATTAGCCAGTCACTAGAAACAAGGGCATTGAAATGGCTGATGCAGCTCAATTTCTTTTGGATGATACATGAAATACTCTAGCAAAGACCTGGTTTACAACACCAGCCACTAATGTGAGCAGTCTTAAGTTGAACTTTGATGAGTATGTAAAACTTTTTTTTTTATTTTGGAGTAATATTTTTCAATAAATTAATGCTAAGTTTGAAATTATAATGTTGAAGTTCATTATTAATTTCAAACCAACTGAGAAATATCTTATAAGAACTGTTGATGCAATGTACAGCGGGCTTTGATTTGAATCAAAAATATCAGATGCAGACTTTAAGGCTTGCAAACTTAGCATTTGCATTTATGCTCATAAGATTTTGTCTGTTAGTATCTCCATTGATGTTTCTACACTAATATTGCTAATCTGAAGTTAGATTTTGAATGATGATGATCTGTACTATCTATCCATTCAATCATCTGCTTGTTATTCAGTAGCATGCTCAAATTCTTGTAATCAAACATTAATAAAGTGCAAGGCCTCTGGAAGTATATTTTTCACTTTTATCATTTACTTTACTTTTTTAACTTGTGTTTCAAAGGCATCTCCACTACAATAAAGTACACTAGTGCTTTTCACCCCCATAAATTCTCAATAACACCTCTGATCAAGTTTAATAAGTATAAATTTGATAGGGCTTCTTTCACTATTGACAAAGCAGACAATCTTAATAAAGTGGTCTCTTGTTATGAGGAGATAGAGATTGCTTAAAACTAATGTTAGTTCAGTGCTGGTGATAAGACAGAGGATGATTATTTGTTGAAGAATGTTATAAAATATGTATTTATAGTTTGTTTTATTATATCACATTCATTTTTGCATCTCAGTCAAATAACAGAGTCATATTAGAAGTAAGATATATGCCATTTTTCAATGCGGAGTGGGTTTTCAAGTCGATGAAGACTCAAACCATGCCAATCTCATTGCAAAACTTAAGCTTTTAGTACTTGGTCAATACTTTGCTGACTCATTTGCTATATGTGCCAACATATGAAGTCTGACTTCTTAGTATGTATATATCTATTGCTAGTAGCCTGTTTTCTAATGACCTTGTAAATGTTTATTGGAATAATCAAGACACATTTGTTGGAAAGGCCATTAATTGCTAGCTTGATAAAGAATTAAATCTTATGTTCAAGTTATTTGTTACAGCACCACTTTTTGACACTTCTGTACTATACACTAAGCATAAGTTTATTGGTAATATTATAGTTAGATACAGTGTTAATGTTATTGGCATTGTACTGGATGCTTATGTTCATCACATACTTATTGACACTAATAGAGATATAGTTCTGACAAACTTTTAAAATAAGATCGTTTTATTATTCTATCTGTTTTTTTAATATTTAGCATAGGTATTGTTAGCCCAAATCAATCTGTTATTTTGTTTGATTCTCAGGCTCATTTGTGCATTTTTATACTCAGTTTTTTTGAGATCTTAATAAGCTCATTTTTTTTTGTTTTTAGCCAGGCCAAAATATAAGATTTTGGAATCAAAGTGTCGAAGACATTAAAACATAAAAGAAGGCACACAAGTGCAATAAATTGTATAAGAAATTAAAGTTGAAGGACAAAAAAGTCTTTCAGAGGCCTCTTCATTATGGATTTACTCTTCTACATAATAACTGTGTTACACCTGTAGTTTTAGTGCAACTACATATAAAATAGTGTTCAAAATGTATGTTTATATCAAAGGCAGCATTGCTAAAAAGACAGATTAGAAATTAAAAAAAGTTACCTCCTCAATCCTCAGTAAATTAAAAGCTGTTTGAGCTCATGTGCTGTACTTAAGAGTACAAAACTCAACAATATTCTCCTCTTCTTTTTAAATTGCTTCAATTAATTCTGGCAAGATTGAGGTGTCAACTTTTTAAAGGCAGTTTTTTTCACTGAATTTTTTCAGGAAGTGCTATTGCAACATTGGTGCAACATTTAAGAAGTTTTTCTTGTTTGTATTTTTCTTCACAACATGATTGTTGAAGCAATCTTTGAGTTTGTCAAGTTTGGCCTGGATGAGAGGAGGCCAGAGCTACTATACAAGATTACTATTAAAATAATTGTCAAATATAAAAAAATAAAAGAGTTGAATATAAAATATTAATAATTGAAGCTTAATTCAATATAGACATTTGCACCTGCTAGCCAGAATTGCTTTATATAGTGCAAGCCAGCCTTGCTCAATAATAATGTTCTGAACACTTTGCAAAAAGCGAATGGGCTGAAAATTCTTCAGTGGAGAGTTCAAAATGAAAGATTTCTCTAACAAAACAATCAAACTAATAAAGTACTCAAGCATAGCTAATAAATTACAGCTATCTTAATGCATTAGTAAATGCAAAGACTTGAGATGTCTTACTTTCACAGTCAATAGACATTTGAATGAGCATCTTTATAGAATTTAAATAAAGATTAGAGTTCACAGTCACTTGTCATTACAAATGGCTAACTTATTTGAGATATCAATATTGTAACCTTCTTATGATTTGAAAAATGACTTACCTTCAAATTCTTGAACAAGATGGAGGAATAGAAGTGTAACAGCTTTCTGACATTGATTGTTTGAAACAATCTATAATCTAAGCCATTTGTCACTTCAGACATTTCCTACTTTTTAGATTAAGAACTCAATAGAAGCTAGTTTGTCATAATCATTACTAAACCATTCATGATAAAGTCCAAGTAAGACAAGAGCAATACGATGAATTTTCTTAAAGCCTAGTTGATAAATAACAAAGCTTTGAAGGTTTTAAAGATGCATTTTTGATTGAACAAAGCTTTAAAAATGGAACTTAAATGCAAGCTATTAATAATGTAGAGAGAAACATACCAAGATGAGAAATAAACCAGTAATCAACAAAATTTCCATTTTAATTGAATCAAGGCCTCTTTGACTAGTAGGATCAAGGGTCATCTTATCAAGAACTATCTGATGTTTCTTTATCAGAGGTAAGGCCTAAATAGTAGCACTGCTGCTTTAAAGACTGTATTGCTTTTAACAGCAAGCAACAGTAATCTCACTAACAATTTCAAAGTCAATCATTGAATTTAAAGAGTTGAAAATTATACAAACCTTATCTTAATACTGTGCTCTTTAAAAAGGAGCTTACTAACTGTTGTACAATTTTAAACTTCTCAGTGATAATATTCCTTAATGATGGCTTCAATGTGTTTATCATTAATCTTGATTATAGATGATCAAAAAGTATTAGCTTAAAAAAAATAATCAAAACAAGAAGAAGATATTTGTAACAGTATTTGTACTGATTAATACTAGTAGGGTTATTTGTTGGTATATTTTGAGAGGCCATGAAAGAGAAGTCAACAAGGATATTGACAATGTTAACCATACTGCAGTTCTATATTGAAAGGCAAATGTAACATTAAAGATTTAGTGATGTACCATTGAGCTTGAGCACTCCATCACTTGCAACTACTATACACATTGATAGACTTAGCATCTCATCAAGCTTAAACATCTCATTGAGCTTAAAATTACTGTCCTTGTATATATACAAGCACTATAGATAAGTATGAAGGAGGAGTTCTCTTATTAAAAAAATAACTTTGATATATCATCAAATGTATATTCAATGTGCTTTTGTGCATGGAATTAATGAAATTGAGCAAGCTGAAAGCTACTAAGCTCTAAGAATTAAGTCTGGACTATAATGAAGCAAGTGGAATTTATAGCATATATTATTGCATGAGATGAATTATATATGATATAGAGTTCATGAACTGTGATCAAGGCTTAAATGATGGCTTAAGAATTGGGTTTATATAATAGTGATGAATAGCTAATACATTGTAAAAGAATACTCACACAGGCTTGTGATTACTATGAAGTTGTTCATGTTCTAGGAAGTAAGCATAATAGTCTTAAACACCATTGTTGTTACTGTTTAAAAATGAGTAGTATGTGAGTTAAAAAAAAACTGTTGTGTTCTTTTCACTTTCAAAGCCTCCAACTATGCAAAATAAATAGCTGATGCTGTATTTTAAACTCAGAGGTGATTCTATCAATAAGGCATCAATGTTTATGCTGCTTAGATGAAGGCTTAGAAGAATAAAAGTATATATAATCAAAAGAACTTGTCTATATAAAAAATGTAGTTTGTGTGCATATATTCTTTCATTTACACACTACACATTGAATAACCTATGTGATGAATAGAGCTCTATTCCTCTTTTAAGTCCTCATTACCTTACTTTTTCATCATACTAACAAGCACAAAATCTTAATGAGAATGCTTGAAAACAGGATGTTTTATTTTCTTATTGCACAGCTCAATATAAAAAGGCATCAATGTTTATACTATTTGAATAATGATTTAAAAGGATGAGATACATAATTAGAAGAACTCATTTGTTTAGAAAGTGTGGGACACTCTCACATTCTAAACATGATGCTATAGTTATATATAATCAGATTGCACTTACAAAAGCAACAAATAATATAAGAAATTTGCACTTGTAAATTTATATACAAGAGGTTCAGCTGAGATTCAAGATATTCTGACATTTAAAACAATACAAAATGGACTGAGGATGAGGTAAATGTCAGGGGACCTATCTTTTTCCACCTTTTACTTCTCTGCCTTGCTATAATTTTTCTTTATTCTCCTTCTTCAGCCCTTCCTTTTAGCCTTACTTTCAGCCCTTTAGCTTCAATCCTACTCTGTCAATAATCCAAACAAGTCTGCAACTTAGCAGATCAACAATGTCTGGCAATTTCTGAAGTTTGATCATTTTTGGAGATTTGCTTCTTTAGGCTTTTTCTGTGGCTGGCTGTGGCTTTTGTGTATTGTACAGTTCCTTCCCATGCATCAAAAGCCTTTAAAGTGTCACTCCTGGCATAGAAAATTCTCAGACTTGTTCTTTTTGGATTTCCCTTTGCCAGATGAGTAGTGAGACTGGTAATCATCTATACAACACTCAATATACTTTGAATTTTCCTCTGCCAGTTGTGTGACTGAGCCACAGCTGTCAGAGGTTGCTTTTACAGCAAACCAAGTCTCTAACTTTGGTCTGAGAGCATCTTTTTAGCCTGCTTGAACACTTCTTCCTGCCTTCTATTGGTCTCTCCTTCACCAGACTACTCTTAGCCCCTACAGTCTTTATAACCCAACTAACTATTCCAGCCAATTTCTCAGATGCTTTCAGCCTCCAGGACAATGCCTGGAACCATTTGCTTGCTTTAAAGACTCAGGTGCAGACTACCCAAACCTCTCTAACCCTGCATACAACTGAACTTGCCAGATTGCACTAAACTATGAACACCATCTCACACTCCCTTCAGATGCTCTTAAAGCATTTTTCTCCTGCTCCAGTCATTACTTCCACACCTCTTACACTACCAGAGATGAATCCTGCACTTCACTTTGATGTCTTTACAGCTTCACATACAAAAATACCTTGTTCAGCACTCCCTGACACTTATGATAGAGACCAGGCAGGAAGTGAATGCTTCCTTCAGTCTTGTGTTACATTGTTACATACATCCAACTGAGCAGTGAAGGCCTTTGCTTCTGATGCCTTGAAGATTTCCTGGGTCCTTGTATACATGAAGTTGGGCTGTGCCTTGGCATATGCACTTTTGAGTTTTTCGACAATCTGGAAGAATGAATAGTTTTGTCAATTGGAAAGCCTTTGAGATAAATTTTCAAGCAGAGTTCTTCTTCCTAGATCCAGCTAAGATTGCAGCACTCTCTCTCTATAATCCTAACCAGTATGGTCAAGACACCAATCTTTAAATGATTATATCAACTCCTTTTGTGCTCTAGCTGAGTAGGCTGGTTATTCAGATGGTCTTTAGCTCTGCCTCACCTTCTGTAAGAGCCTATACTCTACTCTCATAGAACACATCAACAACCTAGCAGAAGGACACCCAAACAATAGCATTGCTACTTGGTACAAGGTTGCTTATGATCAGTGGCAGCTTATGGAACTAAAGTATAAGCTACAACATCCTAGCATTTTTAATTCAGTTCATCGTCTCTCTCAGTTGCCAGTCACTTGTTTCCTCTCCATTGTACATGCTTCTGTTATTGCTCCACCACCTCCAGCTGCAGTATGACCTCTACTCTCAGGAATCCTCATGAAAGTAAATGCCTTGACAAATGAATTATACGCCTCTGCTGCTTAGTGCTAATTGGTTCACTTGTTTATTTATAGAACTTGACAATACATATTCCTTTGTTGACAATTTAACAACTGAATCTGTAAGCACTCTCTCTGATGTACAAAACCCTTCTCTGGTCAAAGATTTAACTGGAGTTCCCTCCTCTCCATCCTCTCACTCATGAATCTCTGCCTGAGAACAATGCCTCCTTCATCAGTATGTTGTTGCCTTGTCTTCATCTCCAAACTCTCTATGTCTGAATGTGAAGATTGAGACCACTGACATACAACAGAATTGAAGCATTGCTGCTTTATTGAATAGTGGTGCAACAGGTTTATTCCTTGATGTAAACTATGTGAAACAACACTGCTTGACCACTAAACCTCTCTCTCATCCAATCACCATATACAACATCGATGGTACTCTTAATGATGCAGGATCTATCTACTCTATGGTGGATCTCATTTTGCACTACTGCTTTCATTCAGAATGTGCTATCTTTGCAGTTACTAGCCTAGGAAAGCAAGACATGATCCTAGGCTTCACTTGGCTTTGAGAGCACAATCCAAAGATTAATTGGTTAAAGGGTGAGATGCATATGAGTAGGTGCCCTCAGCATTGTTCTACTTGTGCCAACAAGGTTCAAAAGGAGCACAGAGCATTAGTCCATGAGCATACTGCCATACGTGCTTGTCATGTAGGGCATATTTTCTTTGCTAACATTGATCTGTTGGATCCTCCTCCTCTGGCGTTCTCTCATAGAGAGGCCTTTTATAAGGATGTCCAGAGCATGGAAAGTGAAACTCAGCTGGAAGATGAATGTGAAGGTGAGTTTATCAGCGCTCCAAACTCAGAGTCTTTAGCCAAAAGTAGATGATAGGATCTATGCTGCTACACTGCATCTACTGTCAATGGCCATAGAGATCTGGGCTAGTCAGATCTCATCTTAGTGCATAGCCCAAGCATTTGTAACAAACTCTCAGCCCAAACTCTTGCATAGCACAGTTCCTCATCACCTTCAGGACTTTGAAGACATGTTCTTCAAGGCATTGTTCGACTCACTCCCTGAGCATAAGCAATGGGATCATGCAATTGAACTTGTTTCAGATGCAGAACCTTCTAGCTGTAAAGTATATCCTCTTGCTCTCTAGGAGCAGGATGAGCTAAATGCATTCTTGCAGAAGAATCTCAACTTTGGATGAATACACCCTTCAAAGTCTCTGATAGTCTCTTCAGTCTTCTTCATTAAAAAGAAGGATGGATCTCTTTGTCTAGTTTAGGACTATTGCATTCTGAATGCAGTGACAGTAAAAAATCACTACCCTCTTTTACCTATCTTTAAACTAGTCAATAATCTCTGAGGTGCATGCTACTTCACCAAGTTGGATGTTTATTGGAGCTACAACAATGTGCATATCAAAGAAGGAGATGAGTGGAAGGCTGCATTTCAAACCAACCATGGACTCTTTAAACCTCTGATAATGTTCTTTGGGCTCACAAATAGCCCTGCCACTTTCCAGACAATGATGAATAATATCTTCTGTAACTTGATTGCAGAAGGCATGGTCTGTGTCTATCTTGATGATATCCTCATTTATACCAAAACACTAGAGAAGCATCAACAGATCATACTCATTATCTTGGAACACCTTTACCAACACCAGTTCTACTTCAAGCCTGAGAAGTGTGAGTTTGAGCAAACTAAGGTTGAGTACCTTGGGCTAATCATCTCATATGGAACAGCATAGATGGATCTTGTGAAAGTGGCTGGTGTAGCAGAGTGGCCTGAGCCTAAGAACAAAAAAAAAGTACAGGCCTTTTTGAGCTTCACCAACTTTTACCAGAAGTTTATCAAAGACTTTTCACACCATGCACATCCTTTCTTTGACCTTACAGTTAAGGATGCTGCTTAGCAATAGGGAGCACCCACAGCAAGCTGCCTTTAATGCTCTAAAACAGGCTGTTACTTCTCAACTTATCTTTCTATTCCTCAATAATGATGCTCCTTTCCATGTGGAAGCAAATAGCTCAGACTTTGCCATTAGAGTGGTACTGTTTCAGCAGTCTAAGAAGGATGGCAAGTAGCAATCTATAGTCTTTTATTTAAAGAGCTTAAATGTGGTAATAAGCCCTAAAAGGTTTTATTTGCAAAATAGTTTTTTTTTTAAAATTTTCTTGTTTTTCATGATGCAACAAGTCACATGACTGAACACGTGATGACATGTGACTTGGCAAAAACACAAAAATTGTCCAGCAGCTGTAGTCTAGAACGTTCTATCTTGGAAAAAGAGTAGCTTAGGAAAAAATAGTCTAAAGAGGGAATTGCTATGACTTCATAGGCTCCACTTGACAACCTTAACACTCTCATGACATCTGAATTAGTACATATTTAGGATAGGCACGCTTACCAATTTTTCCATCTTAGTAGTATAAAAGGTGTACAAAAAAGTAGACAAAAATATGGAATACAACAACATCAGAGAACAACGTTCTAAACATTCTATGCGAGGAGTTCTTCCTCACCATATCCTACATCCTATGCTCTACACTCTACGTTGCCCTCATGCAGTTGGTCAGCAGCTATTGTTAGCACCACCGCTGCCAAGCCTCTAAACACTCTAAGTCTACGCTGCCTCTTCCAAGGCAAACTACATGCTTGGCATCCATCGCTAAGCAACTACATCACTATTGCAATAAGTCTACGTGCCTTTTGAGGCATAGTCTAAAGTCCAGCGCTAAGCGTCTGCAGCGGTAGCACCACACCTTTTGAGGCATAATATAACAGGGGTGTCTACTGGCATACCAACCAGCCACACCCACTGCCTCCGCTTCCGCCACCACTGCCTTATCCAAGGTCC
>JABAKA010024306.1:0-10725 GCA_018857285.1 Termitomyces sp. Mi166#008 | reverse complement strand
GAGTTGGACCAGGGTCATGCCAGGAGGCCTACTTTGCATGCTGTTGCTTGTTCAAAGAGTCCTTCAGAGAGGTTGAGACCTTGGAGGAGGGTTGAAGCTGCTTCCAGGTTATTCTGATGTTGATTGTTTGAGTTGGTGGCAGCAGCTTTTGGAGCAGTGGTGTCAGGGGCATGCCAAGCTGTGGGTGTTTCCTTTTGAACATGAAAGGAGTATGTGGCATTGGTTAGATTTCCAAACTTACCTGGCAAGGGGAAAACATGGATCTCAGTGACCAAATCATGCAACTCATCATGCAGCAAGGCATCACCCTGTAGAAGTTCAAGCTGACACAGTGAGAGATCTTTTTGCTCATAGAGTTTGAAGAACATCAAGATGCAATCAACCCAGACCTCCATGGTAGCCTCTGATGCAGAGTGCCCCAGGTCCTTCAAGAACTCCTGGGTCCTTAGAGAGAACACATTTTGCAAGAGACAGAGCTCCTTTAGGATCACATCACATTGCCAAGAATATTCTGCCCATTGTTCTGCATGCTGGAGTGAGGGGTCACCATCACTCTGAGACATGTTTCCTTGTTTCAAAGGGGTTGAAAGGGTGTGAACAGCCAGAGCTGCCACTGGAACCTGACAGTGAGGCTGGTGGGTAACAGAGGTGGCAGGAGGCTGAAAGCCATTTCATCTACTTGAGTACACTGGTCCTGCCATGGATGGAGCAGTGCTGGTGAGTGCCAGAGCAGTCCACATTTAGTTTGGAGCCTCAGGAAGCACTCCAGTATAGGTTCAGGGATCCAAACCTTGTACAGAGAGAGGTGCCAGAAAGTGCCAGTCAATGCTGGAGCCTCAACTGATCAAAGGTCCCAGCAAGTACCTGGTTTGATCTGTCAGCCAGTAGCAAGTCAGAGAATATGGTGCAACAGGTACAACAGGCTGCTGCTAGCTTGGAGAAGTGACAGGATTATTGACTGAGTTTGGAAAAATTGGGCAGCTGTACTGATCAACTGTATAGGTCATTGTCAGCCAGTAGTTTTGAGTATAAGTTGCCATTTGAGCTAGCTGATAAGTGGGGGTAGTCTCAATATTATGTCAGGTCCCACTAACCTGGAGGCTCTCACCTAGAGCAATAACCCACTAGTCAGAGAGATCTGTGAACTGGCATGTAGACTTATGGGGTGTCAAAGTGGTCTTAGTTGTTGAGAATGCAAGATGCACTGAGAAGTCAGGGTTTAGGTGTCAATAATGTGAAGTCCAATGAGAGATAGGTTGATCAGAGGACTTAGGACAGCATCGGCAAACAAAAGTGAAAGATGGAATAGATTGAGAAGAACTGGGAGACTTAGTATGACAATAAAAATAGAACAAACTTGGACAAAAGGGTTGGCAATATTGAGACTAAGGACTGACTACTGTGGTATGAAGGTTTAAGTATTACAGTGGGACAGATCATTGGAACAATGTTGGAGAGGGTCAAGGGGAGCACTGAGACATGCAGCACAGAAATGTATGGTCAGTTTGCAGGTAGTCAAATGTGGGAGCAAGCTGTGGCAAGCCATCGTGACGTGTTTCAAGGATATTGTCCCAAAAGGAGCATCAGAAATGTGATCAGAGATGTGGATTAGGTCAGTGATGCAAGCAGCTGATGCATCAGGCACATCAGGACATGTCAGTGATGGCAGGGAAGGCATGTGGTGGGAAGGTTGTGCAGGATGATGAGGCAAAAATGATGGGTCATGACAGCAACTGCCTCAGCCTAGAGACAATATAGCACAACCTCAAAACAATGTGATTCTCCTTCTTATACCATCTTTGACCTCCTCCAAACCAAATATCGCATCCTTAAAACCTTGCTCTTGCTCTCCCCCTCTTCCTCACTCCTTTCCACCCAACATCCCTTGGAACAGGTATAAAGGCCTCCACTGACCACAATTCCCATCTTCCACAGTCAGACCAATGTCTACCAAGGATGCTCAAAATCCACCCTCACCTGAGCTCTCCAATGATCTTAATATTAGAATCATTGGCCCAGCTCCCTTTGCTTGGATCATATGGGAGGGTGCACAAGCCTACCAGCTTTATATCTCACCCTCCCTACCTGAAAAGCACTTACAAGCCAAGGCCAATGTACCTGCCCCCAAGACAAAATCAAAAGATCAGATCCTCCACAAAGTTGTTTTTTTCCAAGTACCATGAGTATACCGACCTGTTCTCCAACAGCAGCGCTAAAGAACTACCCCCTCACCATTTGTACAACTACAAGATTGACCTAGAGGAAGGCACATTGCCATCCTTTGAAGAAATCTATAACATGTCAGAAGTCAAACTGCATGCACTCAAGTGTTACCTCAATGATATGCTTGGGAAGGGCTTTATATGACCCTCTGCCTCCTCCACTGGCATGCCCATCCTCTTCACTAAAAAGAAGGATGATTTGCTGTGGCTTTTCATCAACTACCAGGGCCTTAACCAGGTCACTCAGAAGAATTGGTACTCCCTACCACTCATCAGGGATCTAGTTGATCATCTTTGGAGTGCAAAGGTCTATATGAAGATCAATCTTCAGTCAAGATACACCAATGTTTGCATTGCCCCAGGTTATGAATGAAAAATAGTATTCCACACTCATTATGGACTCTTTGATACCTTGTGATGCCTTTTGGAATGACCAACTCCTCTGCCACCTTCCAGTATTTTTAAGAATGACATCTTCCATGACATGAACAATGTTTTTGTCATTGTGTACCTGGATGATATCCTGATCTACTCTGATTCTCTTGAGGAACATCAGGGACATATACAACGAGTACTAGAGCGCCTCCAGTGACATAATCTGCATGCCAAATCAGAGAAATGCTCCTTCCACACCAAGGAAGTTGAGTACCTCAGCATTATTGTGTCCTCCAATGAAGTTTGCATGGATCCTGCCAAGGTCAACACCATCACCAACTGGCCTCAACCACAGAACCTCAAGGAACTTCAATCCTTTCTGGGCTTCACCAACTTCTATCAGTAGTTCACTGACAACTATTCAGGCATCACCAAGCACCTGATCCACCTAACTAGAAAGGATACCCCTTGGGAATGGGACACAGGCTGTCAAAGTGTCTTTGACCTTCTCAAAAAGGCATCCACCTCTGCCCCAATCCTCTGCCACTACAGTCCATTGCTCCCCATCATCCTCAAGTACAATGCCTTCAACTACACAATTGCTAGAATCATCTCACAAATGGATTCTGATAGCAAGAACCTTTGACCCATGGCATTTTATACCCAGTTCATGATCACTACAGAGCTCAACTACAACATCTATGACAAATAGCTCTTGGCAATCATCAAAGTGTTCAATCAATGGCAAGCATACTTAGAGGGCACACAGCATCACATTCAAATATACTTTGATCACAATAACCTCCATACTTCACTACAACAAAGCAACTCAGTCGGTGCCAGGCACAATGGTCTGAAACTCTCTCTGAGTATGACTTTGCCATCCACTACCACCCAGGCTGCCTTGGTGCCAAGCTCAACATGCTGACTCAAAGATCAGACATATACCCAAAAAAGTCTTCTAAAGCAGATCATAACACCTTTAACAAATGTGTCATCATCTCTCCCAAGCATCTCAACTCTGTTCTGCTGCTCAACTGAGGAAAGACTGCTCAACCAAATCTGCAGTGCCTCCCTCAATGTATACTTCAAGGCCAATGATCCCTGAACCATGACTAACAACCCAGTGGCCACCCCACATGACTCCACCCCCTCTCCTTCCACTTTCACCCTCTCTTCTGATGGCAAACTCTTGCTCCAAGGCAGTCAAATCTACATGCCCAACTGTGGACACCTCTGACTCGATGTTTTGTGCCAACACCATGATCACAAGCTATGTGAACATCCTGGCATTTGGAAAACCATTCAGTTCATCATGAGGATCTACTTCTGGCCTGGCTTGAAGAAGGATGTCACTTGGTACATGCACTCTTGTAAGACTTGCTTATGAGCCAAGATTCCACATCACCAACCCTTTGGATTGCTGAAGCCCCTCCTAATTGGAGAACAACTCTGGTCCTCAATCTCAATAGATCACATTGTCAAGCTCCCTGAGTCCAACAGATTCAATGCCATCCTTGTTGTAGTCTGCTATGTTTGACTCCTTGAACACCACAACTCCAACACTTTCCTGAATCAACACCATGACTCTCCCTCTCTGATCAAAGTTGATGGAGAGGATCACTACAAGGTAGGAAAGATCCTCAACTCTCATATGTATTGGGATAAGGCTTGCTACTTGGTTCAGTGGCTCAGGTATGGATCTGAAGACAACACCTAAGAACCCTTTAACAACCTCAGAGGAGCTGCTGATGCGCTCTGAGACTTTCATAGGTACTTTTCTAACAAACCATGAGATATCTGATCCCAGTAAAGCATCATGAAGACAGTCATGAGTGTAACCCCTGTCTCTCAGATTAATTAGGGATTCAACTCTCACCAGTACTTTTAAAAAGAAAAGAAATTCTTCTTTCTCTTGCCCTGCTAATTTCTACCTTTTCTTTAACTCTAACATAGCTATCATACCAACCCAAAAAGCCACTCCTAATTTCCATATATCTCACCTATCAGATCACCTGAGCCATCTCCAAAAATTCTCTACATCATCTCATCATATTTTATCTGCATATCTTATCTCTTTATTTTATCCCTTCATATCTTATCCCATTTATCTTATCTCTTATCTCTTATTTCACCATGCTCTAAATGACAAACAAAAAAAAAAGACTTTATATACTTTTCTAGACCAAGACAAAAGACTATTTACCAGATGCATGGGCCTCAGAGAACAACTACAACTGCCTCAATGAGCCTGAATCACCCCCCTCCTCATTCTCAAACCTCAATATCCCCAGAGCTGACAGCAAGTCTTCCTGAACCTCCTCGGCAATATTCCTTTAGGCCAGAGTATGGGCAATGGGCTTGAGAGCCAAATGCTCTAGAGGGTGCTGCCACCAGTAGAAGATGCTCCAATGGAGGACGATCACATGTTCCAGGTCCTCTAGCCCTGCACTAATCTCGAAAGGCACAGGATGCCCAAACTGGCCTAGGCTGTTGTAAATAGCTCCAGTAGACCAGGTGGTAGTGTTGAGGAGGGCACAGTGAGTGCAAATGACCTCTGAAATCAGCATCAGTACTGGTGAGTCACAGCAAGATTAGAACTCATCTAGGAATCAAGCATGCTCTATGGCCATGCATTTGATCAGCTACCCTCACTAAACTGACACATCCTGGCCATCTCTGATAGGACTCATTGGAGCAGCCCCAATCAATGGCACCTCATCCCCTTCCATCTGCACACTGACATCTGCCTCCCACTGATAAGCCCCAAAAGGTTCTAATTGCAAAATAGTTAATTTTTCAAAAATTTTCTTGTTTTTTGTGATGTGGTGGGTCACGTGACTAAACACATGATGACATGTGAGTTGACAAAACACAAAAATTGTGTCCAGCAGTTGTAGTCTAGAACATTCTGTCTTGGAAAAAGGGTAGCATAGGGAAAAACTGTCTAAAAAGAGGTTTGCTATGACTTCATAGGCTCCACTTAACAGCATTAATGCTCCCATGACATCAGAATTAGTACATATTTAGGATAGTAGGAGAAAAGGCAAGCTTACCAATTTCTCTGCTTTAGTAGTATATAAGATGTACAAAAAGTAGAAAAATAACAACGTTCTACACAAAGAATTCACCCTCACTACGGTCTTACGTCTTACGCTCTATGTTTTACATTGCCCTCATGCAGTTGGTCAGCAGCTATCATTAGCACCACTTCTACCAAGTCTTTAACACTTTAAGTCTACGTTGCCTCTTCCAAGGCAAACTACGTGCTTGGTGCCTGTCACTAAGCAACTACATCATCTTTGCAATAATTTTATGCGCCTTTTGAGGCATAGTTTAAAGTCCAGCGCTAAGCGCCTGCATGCAGAGCGCCATGCCTTTTGAGGCATAGTTTAAGAGGGTACAGAGCAGTGCTACCAGTCTGCCACTCCCTCTTCTGCTACTACTACTGCTGCCCCTGCATTTCCTGTGCAAGGAGTGTCTACCCACATACCGCACACCAGCTGTGCAAAGCCACTGCCTCTTCTTCACCACTGCTGCCTTATCCAGGGTCCCCTCCCTCCTATTCAAGTCGCATAACAATTGGCAAAATCAACAACAGCTACTATCGCCAAGCTTATCGGCAACAACAGTTGCCAAGTCAGTTGCTAACAATTGTCAGCAATAACTATTGCCAAGCTCATTGACAATAACTGTTGCCAAGTCCATTGCCAGTAATTGTAGACAACATTGGTTGGCAAGACTGTTGCCAAGACTGATTTCGAAGAGAGAAAATTTAGCACCTTGAAGGTTTCCATTGGCACACCTACCTCTTTCACCACTATTCTCCCTCATTTAGCAATCCTACTATAGTTTTATTACAAGTCCATTAGATCACCTAGCCAACAAAGCTATCTCTATGTCACCTGCAGATTGATTCTCTAGGACCCTGCCAGAACCTGCCTTACTTACAATTGTGCTTTGGATTTATCATTGATTCCTTATAGGTAGCCTACAATCTACCTACATTCTTTGATAGGTTGTTTGTATCTTAAGAACAAGAGCTCATGTAGACCTCTCTTTCTAGCATGCATCTAGGCAACCAAGCATGCTATCACCACACCTCCTCTTCCTCCTCCTCAAGACTCAGAAAACGGATTATCCATTGAAGGTGTGCCAGTTCTGCTTGTGCCACCCTCACCTCTCATCGCTACCATGCCTCTAACTCCCTCAAATGCTCAGACCCACTGGTCACTGCCATGACTCTCCTTCACTCTTGCTCTAACTCGGCACAGGCCTCTTAAAGTTGCCAGCACAGGTCCTTGTTCTGGGACTGCATCTTGCACAACGCAGCCAACAGTTGATCAAAGCATGTACAGAGGTGCACATTCTTGGACCTGGCCATAATAAGGTTGGACAGCCACCCTGACAGTGGCAAGAACACCTGCAAGAAGGTGGGGGAATTCTGAGGGGGCAGAGTCTCCATATGAGAATATTTCAGAGAAGAGAACCAACTCAATGCAGCCTTGGCACAACGCTTTTTCCAGGCCTTTGCCAAGCCTTCCAGTGGACCACTGGGCTCCCCAAAGTCCATAGAAATAACAGGTGAAGGCTTGGAGAAGAAAAGGAGTGACACCAGTGATAGCATGCTCAGTTGCCTAGATGCGTGCTAGAAAGAGAAGTCTATGTGAGCTCTCATTCCAAGACACAAACAACCTATTCAAAGAATGTAGGTAGATTGTAGGCTACTTATAAGGAATTGGTAATAAATTCAAAGCACAATGTAAGTAAGGCAGGTTCTGGCAGGGTCCTAGAGAATCAATCTGCAGGCAATGTAGAGATAGCTTTGTTGGCTAAATAAGCTAATAGACTTGGTGAGCTAAGGGACTTGTAATGAAACTATAGTAGGATTGCTAGATGAGGGAGAATAGTGGTGAAAGAGGTAGGTGTGCCAATGGAAACCTTCAAGGTGCTAAATTTTCCCTCTTCGAAATCAGTCTTGGCAACAGTCTTGCTGACTGATGTTGCCAACCAATATTGGTGATGCTTCTTGCCGACAGTTACTGGCAATGGACTTGGCAACAGTTATTGCCAACAAGCTTGGTGACTGTTGTTGATTTCACCAATTGTTAGCAACAGACTTAGTGACAGTTGTTACCAACAAGCTTGAGGATGAGCTTGGCAATAGTGGCTGCTGTCAATTTTGCTAACTGTTGTGCAACTTGAATAGGAGGGAGAGGACCCTGGATAAGGCAGCAGTGGCAGAGGGAATGGCTGACTGGTAATGCTGTCCTGTACCCTCTTAAACTATGCCTCAAAAGATGTGGCGCTCCGTGTGCAGGCACTTAGCACTGGACTTTAAACTATGCCTCAAAAGGCGTGTAAATTTATTGCAAAGGTGACATAGTTGCTTAGCGATAGGTGCCAAGCACGTAGTTTGCCTTGGAAGAGGCGATGTAGACTTAAAGCATTTAGAGACTTGGCAGAGGTGGCACTAATGATAGCTGCCAACCAACTGCACGAGGGCAATGTAGAGTGTAGAGTGTAAGACGTAGGACCATAGTGAGGGTGAATTCCTCATGTAAAACATTGTTGTTATTTTTCTACTTTTTGTACACCTTATATACTACTAGAGCAGAGAAATTGGTAAGCTTGCCTTTTCTCCTACTATCCTAAATATGTACTAATTCTGATGTCATGGGAGCGTTAATGCTGTCAAGTGGAGCCTATGAAGTCATAGCAAACCTCTTTTTAGACAGTTTTTTCCTATGCTACCCTTTTTTCAAGACAGAATGTTCTAGACTACAACTGCTGGACACGATTTTTGTGTTTTTGTTAAGTCACGTGTCATCACATGTTTAGTCACATGACCTGTCACATAATGAAAAACAAGAAAATTTTGAAAAATTAACTGTTTTGCAATTAGAACCTTTTGGGGCTTATCAACGCTCTACATTCTACATCGCCCTTGTGCAGTTAGTTGGCAGCTATTGTTAGCACCACTTCTGCCAAGTCTCTAATGCTTTAAGTCTACATTGCCTCTTGCAAAGCAAACCATGCGCTTGGCAACCATTGCTAAGCAACTACATTGCCTTTGCAGCAATTTTACATGCCTTTTGAGGCATAGTTTAAAGTCCCACACTAAGTGCCTACACATAGAGGCCCATGCCTTTTGAGGCATAGTTTAAGAGGGTACAGGGCAGCATTACCAGTCTGCCCCTCCCTCTGCTGCTGCTGCTCCAGCCACCCCTGCAATTCCTGTTCAAGAGGTGTTTACCTGCATACCACCAGCTGTGCAAAGCCGCTGCTTCTCCTCTGCCACTGCTGCCTTATCCAGAGTACTCTCCCTCCTATACAAGTCACATGACAGTTAGCAAAATTGTCAGCAATAACAGTTGCCAAGTCAGTCACCAACAACTGTCAGCAAGAAGCGTTACCAATAATGGTCAGCAACAACAGTCGGCAAGATCGTTGCCAAGACTGATTCTGAAGAGGAAAGATTTAGCACCTTGAAGATTTCCATTGGCATGCCTACCTCTAACACCACTATTCCCTCTTATCTAGCAATTCTACTATAGTTTCTTTACAAAGTTCATTAGCTTACTTAGTCAACAGCTATCTCTACTACGTCACCTGCAGATTGATTCTTTAGGACTCTGCCAGAACCTGCCTTACATATTTTTGTGCTTTGGATTTAACTCCTTATAGGTAGCCTACAATCTACTTACATTCTTTGATAGGTTGTTTGTGTCTTAGAATGAGAGCTCATGTAGATCTCTCTTTTTAGCATGCATCTAGGCGACTGAGCATGCTATCACCAATCCACCAGTGAAGCATCAGAAGAAGGGTCTCCTGAAGTGTCTTTTGCAGCCAAAAGCTGTAGCAGAAGCTCCTCTTGTTCAGAGGGAGAGAGGTAGCGCACCTCCAGTCCCTGAGGGCAGTAGCGCGCAAAGTGGCCGGGTTTTTTGCAGCGACAGCACAAGAGAGGTGTCGATGCACATTGGCAAGAGGCATCTACTTCCATGGGGATTCCTGGGAGTAGAGGTCATGCTGCAGCTGGAGGTGGTGGAGCGATAGTGAAAGCATGTACAGCAGGAAGGGGACAAGTGACTAGCAACTGAGAGGAACGATGGACTGGATAAGAAGTGTTAGGACATTGTAGCTCACACTTTAGTTCCATAAGCTGCCACTGATTATGAGCAACCTTGTACCAAGTAGCGATGCTATTGTTTGGGTGTTCTTTGGCTAGGTTGTCAATGTGTTCCATGACAGTAGAGTGTAGGCCCTCATGGAAGGTGAGGCAGAGCTGAAGACTATCTGGATAACCAGCCTGCTTAGCTAGAGCATGGAAGGAGTCAATATAATTATCTAAAGATTGCTTCTCTTGGCCATACTGGTTGGGATTACGGAGGGAGAGTGCTGCAGTCTTAGCTGGGTCCAGGGGGAAGAATTCCCTTGAAAATCTGTCTCAAAGGCTTCCCAATTGATGAAGCTATTCACTCCTCCAGGTCATCAAAAAACTCAAAGTGCATATGTTGAGGCATGGCCCAACTTCATGTATGAAAGGACCCAGGAAATCTTCAAGGCATCAGAAGCAAAGGCTTCACCACTCAGTTGGATGTATGTAACACAAGACTGAAGAAAGCATTTACCCCCTGCTTGGTCTCCATCATAAGTGTCAGGGAGTGCTGGGCAAGGTATTTTTGTGTGTGGAGCTGCAGAGACATCGAAGCAAGGTGCAGGATTCATCTCTGGTGGTGTAGGAGGTGTAGGAGTAATGACTGGAGTAGGAGGAAGATGCTCTAAGAGCATCTGAAGAGAGTGTGAGATGGTGTCTGTAGTTTGGTGCAATCCAGCAAGTTCAGTCCTGTGCAGGGTCAGAGAGATTTGGGTAGTCTGCACCTGAGTCTCTAGAGCAATCAGACAGTTCCAGGCACTGTCCTGGGGGCTGGAAGTGTCCAAGTAATTGGCTGGAATGGTTGGTTGAGTCATGAAGACTGTAGGGGCTAGGAGTAGTCTGGTGGAGGAGAGACCAATAGGAGGCAAGAAGAAGTGTTCAAGCAGGCTAAAGAGGGGCTCCCAGACCAAAGTTAGAGACTTGTTCTGCTGTAAGGGTGACCTCTGGGGGCTGTGGCTCAGTCACACAGCT
>JABAKA010024305.1:0-10785 GCA_018857285.1 Termitomyces sp. Mi166#008 | reverse complement strand
TTCAAGAGTTACAAGTCAATCCTGATGTTGAGGGAATCTATGAGGATGGTATTGGAGGTGTAAATACTGCTTTTGGAGGGCCAACAGCAATCCAGTTTGTTCTTTTTCCTCATTTAAATCAAACTGATGGCAAATATGTCAACATTAGAACTAATGCCACACGCTTAAGTTCCAAAGCCAAGCTTAAATACAAAAATGTTATGTATGTAATTTTTGTACTGTTAATATTGAGCTGGCTGGATCAACTAACATTGCATTATATAGAGCAACTGATTTCACATTCCATTATGATTCCCAAGCAGGCCAAGGATCTGATATATATGTTCTTGGTCTATTTTGAATGAAAATTACAAAATTTGATTATTTTAATGTACTGCTTAGATACAGGTGAGACTTTATTTGACAAATGAACCACTCTTTTATGCCAGAATTTGTAAAGGTGTCTATGAAGACCATGTAAGTTGTTACAATTGACTGCCTCATGAGATTTCACTCAGTATTATTTGATTGACCTTAATGGACATGTAAGCTGGGGACCCACATTTACTAAAAGACCAGGTGTAGATGATAATGGTCATGGAACCTTTTGTGTGTAAGTTGTTGAGTCTTGAACTCTCCTAACTCCAACTGTAGTAAAGTGGACTTGCAGCTGGTACTACATATGGCATTGCAAAAAAGGCCAATATTATTGCAGTCAAGATATTGAATAAGGCTGGGTGAGATTTGATGTTTTTGCAGGTTGCTTGCTATTTACTGCCTCTAACTCCTTTGTTATAATATGATAGTCAAGGTCAAATTTCTGATGTGTGAGTGAACTTTAAGATTACTGCATTGCTAATTATTTATACTTGTAATTCAGGATTCAGGCATTAGACTATGTTCATGAAAAGGCTCAGAAGTCTGGTTGCCCCTCTGTTGTTTCCTTTTCACTTGGCTGGAGAGGACACCAGCCCCTTGATGATGCTGTTGACCAAGTATGCCTTTTTTGCTCTCCGACAAGCATCATATTCAGAGCAAAAGGCTGATTATCACAATTTTAGCTGGCAGATTATAAGATTCCTGTCATTGTAAGCAGTGAATCCTTGTTCTTTGCAGACATTTTTGAATACAGCAAATGATTGGGTTTCAGCAGGCAATGATAAAGACAATGCAAGCCTGTATTCTCCTTCTCATGCTGCAAGTGCAATCACCATTGATGATAAACAACTTGTAAACACAAATTATGGGAAGGCTGTTTACATGTTTGCTCCAGGTGGAAACATCATTAGCAGTAACATTGGAAGCAGACATGTGAGTCTCATTGGAAGCATTTTTTAATCAATGCTCATTGGCTGTCTCTAAAATTGGCCATTCAATCTGGAACATCTGCAGTATGTATCTCATTTAATGAAAGCTATTGATGCAAAAATTGGTCAGTCTGCTCCTTATATTGCAGGCATTGTTGCCAATTTCCAAAAGAAATATGGAAAGATGTCTATAGAACAAATGAAGTTAAAGTTGCATATTGCATCCCTCAAAAATGTTTTGACAATTATTTGTAAGGTTATCATCTTTTGCATATATTATCTGAACTGATCAGAGTGAAGGTCCAATGACACCAAACAGATTTGCACAGAATGGGTATGCACCAAATATAGAACAGGAGTAGTATCATTGAAGCATGCTGCATTCATAATATTGTATAGCTTAAACCTTTTTTATCTGCCTGTGTCTACATAGTCACAATTTATCTTGCTGTAGGCTATGTAAAATGAGATCAAGAAACTAAACACAGAATTTGATGATTGTTAAAAGGCTAAAGTGAAAGGTACTCTCAAGGATGCCAAAGACATTGAATTCTTCCATTCACCCTCTTACCAACATCCAATTAGCTCAGCTCACAGTGTTCTCTGATATTGACATGCTTTCTCTGTTGAGATCAAACATGGCCTGAAGGGGAAAAAACCTGTGCAACATGTTGCAGGCAAGTGTGTAGTGAAGCCCAGTATGGGCCCTGGGGAACTCCCTATAAGCCTTGTCCAGAAATTTTCTAAGATTGTGCCTCAAATCTGCAATAAACAGACAACATATATCCCAAAAAGAAAATTCTCATTTTTTTTTCATCAGACAAAATATCAATGTTGCAAATGTGCTGCCTCCCTCATACCCTACACATGAGAGCATCCCATGTTTTTGCCTCATCTGGCATGTTGAAAAACATTGAGGTGAGGAATACTGAAGTCAACAATACAATTTTCTAAGCTATCACACATATAACACCTCAATATGTACTGTCATTACATCTCAATAAAGGACTTAACTTATAGCCATAAAAATGCCTGAAATTGTCAGAATTTTCTTTATCAAATTTTCAAAATTTTTGCCCATATGAGCCTCAAATATGCAATGTTATAGACTAAAATTGACTCTTAAAGGCCTCAAATTTCTGATAAGGCATTAGTGTTTGAAAGCCCAGTTGTTGGGACCAATTTTTCAACCAGAACCAGACTGGACCCAACCAAAAAAGACTGGACTGTCAGTTGCAGTTGGTGGTTGCATGCCTTAGACATTCATGATCAACCATTTAAAGACTGGTTGCTCTTCTTGCAACCAGTTGCAGGGTGGATACAGGGCCCCTGAGCCAACTTGTATTAATTTAAATAAAAAATTACTTTGCTGGGCAGGCAAAGCTAGTGGTGACTAACTGCAACAAAAGTCCTCACAGCTCAAACATTAGAGCAAAATGTATATAGGATTGGGAACATCTGTCATCATAGTACTCCACATACTCTACATCATGTAAAGAAGTACATACCAAACTGCAATCCTCAATTTTTTCCTTCACAATGGTGAAAAAAAAAAGTCAAATGGTCTATGTCCTCAAAAAACAGTCCACAACATCTTCAAAAAAGTCTACAAGTTCAAAAAGTCAGAAATCCTTGAACTTAAAGCTCAGTCATCTATCAAAGCATGCTTTCAAAAGTGACAATGAATCATCAGAAGAGGAAGTTGATAAAAGGCCAAGTAAGAAGCATGCACATGTAATGTGGTTACATTACTAAAAGCTTGTTTTTTAATTCATGCAGCTGAATTAAACCAGTCCATGGTATTAACAGTTGTATGTAGAATAAGAAAAAGTTAAGTTCATATGATATAAAAAAGATTTACAATGCTAGTTGGCATGTCAAGATAAGATATAGATGAGATGTGAGATAAGATAACAAGAAGGCAATCAAAGAAAGAGGAAAGCACAATACTCCATGCATGTTCATTACATGCCCCCCTTTTAGGCAAAATTGTCAGTCTACAAAAAAGAAGGATAATGTCCTCAAACTTTTGTATTTTTTTTTTTTTTAGCATGTGGGTGCATGCTGAGGTAATGAATTTTGCTAGGTGCTGAAGCACCAGGAGAAACAAGTGTCCAAGAAATAGAACAATATTGGGCTTGATAGCTCCACTGATGAAGACTGAGATCCTGTGAATACTCTGGCTGTCAGCTGCATTTCAACATTGCACTTGATGTTAGTTGAGCTGCCTGTTAGTACAGCTGACAAATTCAGATGATGAGCCCATGACTATGGGTTGACTCATGCCTGCAACATTAGCTGCAGAAGTGCTTGTGACAGCTTGTGATTCTGCTGTTGACAGTGAAAGTGGCTTGTGGGCTAGCTGACCTCATCCAGAGGTTCATGCAGTTCAGATCCTGCCTTATGTAGTAATAGAGGCCTTTTGCCTCAGGATCTAGCTCTTTTGCAGTCTCCTCCTAGTGTTTGAATAGTAGACAAAACCTGTCATTTTCAGTAACTTGTCACCATTCATCCCATATCAATACTGCAAGCAACTGCCCATACTTAGAGAGGTGAATGTGCTTCTTATCATTCACCTCCCAGTAGATATTCATGGACATTGTGGGTTGATGGAACTAATGTTCCAGGTACACTATGCTGCATGTGTAGGTGTGTTCAACCCAGGCCACAAGAATCCAGTTTTACAAAAGGACATGAAGGGTGTCAGCATCCCTGAAGTTGACAGCCTGTTGCTCATCAACAGATACATAATTCAGCAAGAATGTCAAGCCTGAAACAGGCTGGAACAGAGCACCAACGTTCTGTGCATTGTAGGCTTCTACACCCTGAGTAGGCTAAAACAGGAGCTAGTCATTGATTTATGATTGAGGATGACACAGATGAGAGGAGTGATGTTGTAATTGATGGAAAAAATGAAGGTAGTAATAGAAATGATGATGAAGACGAAGAGGAGGAGGAGGAGGAGGAGGAGGAGGAGGAGGAGGAGGAGGAGGTGAGTTTAGTTTAGATAAACAGAATAGACTACTCACTGTTTTCTAGAATGACCTCAAAGACAAGCATATCTAACCCATCCCATCCTTTTACAAAGTCAAAAGAGAATTGTCAAAGAATGTCCTTGTGATCATGACTGAGTGTCTTGAAGTAAAGTTTTATGATGGTCAATGCATTTGTACTATAGGGCTGAAATTAAGTTGAGCTGGATCAGCTCGTTTCAGAATATCAGCCAGAAACACAATAACTACCAGCATAGATGGGTTAATTTGAGGTTTACAACCTTGATCCATTCATGTTGGGGCTAGCCATTCTACTTGCAGGTACTGGTCCATGCTGGTCCTTGGCTTGAAGCCACTTTCAATCCCAATCTGGCTGGGGAAAGTGACAACACAGTTGATTGCACTTTCATGTGTGCAAGTGGTCTTGGAACATTTACTGGCCCTAGCATAGTTGTCTTGGAGCTTACTAAGGCTGTTGAACCCTGATGCTTCCACACTTACCAATAGTTCTGGCTGTTTGCCAGAGCCATCAGCCATTACCTTGTCAGGCTAGCCCAGTGACAGCCTGACAAATGGTTCTTCTGCAGAGGCCTGGCTTACTACCTCTAAAGATATTGACAATGCAGCTGTTGGCCACAAAGGCATGGGTCTTTGTGGTCTGGGTGCAACAGGTCATATATACTGCACAACTTTGGCCAGTTCTGTTCTATGGCTGGTTCATTGTAATCATACATTTGCACTTGGTTGCACAATCAATGTGTTCCAGGACAGTTTGGCAGTGTTGCTTCATTAGCTCAATCTAGTTGAGGAACCCTTCCATCACAGCAACTGCTAAATGGCTGTTCAAAAATGCAGCTTACTGAGGAACTGACTGTCCAGCATTCTCAAATCAATGCATAAGCATATCCTTTTCCTGGTTTGCTAGTGCTTAGGATGCATAGAGTTCCTTCCTTTCTTGCTGCTAATGCCATTGCACCTTAGTTGACACTATTGAACATGGAGGAGTCAATGGAGGAGTCAATGGATAAATGTGGTGCACATAACTCACCTCATCATCTACCTCCATCTGGATGTACTGGTGTCATAACTTGTGACAGCCCACTCTCAGGGTAATTTGTAGAATGTGTAGACATATGGTAGGGAAGCATCGCTTTCTTATTTAATTAGTACTGTGGATATGAAGGGTGCAGGTTCAGCTCATAGCCCTGCTCAATTTGACTGAAGCCTTGCAGCTGCATAAAGTGAATCTGATTTTGACCTTGTACAGGTCTTCCCTCTTCTTTAGAGCTTTGTGAGCTCTGTCTGGTTTGAGCTGGTTTCTAGTAAGCCATGGATGTAGTCACTATGGTACACCACTATCATGTCACTAGTATATAGTATGAGGAAAAGGTCAGTGTTGCAAAAATTTTGTGAAGTCTGCCCATCAGTGTCAATAAACACAAATATTGGGTGACTAGATCAACATTTGATCTTTCATTATCACCACTTCATTATGCACCATTAGCATGTCTGGCCAAGTCTTTAGAGTGTTTCATGCTCTGAAGTTCCAAGTATCAATCAAAAGCTACAAGCTCTTTACAATGGCTTAGTGGTTCTCAGGTAGTATTCATCTAGACTCCAGCTCAAATTCAAGACCACCACCACTTGTCCACCTATGACTAATGAGGTCCTCTATGAGCCACTTCTAGTTGTCACCAGCTCCAAGATCATACAGTTTAGGTGTCATGCTGTTCAGAAACAGTGCATCATTACTCACTTGATACAGTCATAACCATGACACATGAAACTTGGGTAACAAGCATCTAGCATATAGTTTGACATGCTAGACTTAGCCTCAAAAACTTTGTATCAATTCATTTTAGACATAGCTTGCTAGCTCTCTGCCTTTAAGCAGATTCAGATTCTTGGTTGACAGATATACTAAGGTACCTTTTATGATGTCTGGATTGTGCTGTCAATGCTTATTCACGTTACATATTAATAAGCCCCAAAAAGTTTTATTTATATAAAATTAAAAATTTCAATTTTTTTTTCTGTAATGCACTAAGTCACATGACTCATTACATGACAAGTGACTAAAAAAAGACAGAATTCTCTAGCTGGTGCTGAATTGTCATATATTTTTACTCAGCATATAGTCAACTCATTTAGCCAAGAATGTTCCCACTTCACTGGAGGTCTAGTATCTGTCATGTGCTTAGAGCTGCACTAGTCATAATGGTTAGCAGTCTTAATAAACTGTTTATATCTGTAAGGAGACAGCTCCTTTCTAAAACATGTCCAAATTAGCTCAGCTTAGTTCAATGTCATTGGCATTCTATTAATCATCTTTCAAACTGTTCATCTTTCAAACTGTCCAGCATCCTCTTATCCCCTTCTACTAGTATTAGTTGTTGACTATGAGTCATTAATCAGACCATTACTCATCTTTGATTATTGTTAGTCATTCTCTTTTACATATCTCAGGCTGATGTGTCATATAGTGTTAGTCATAGATACCAGCAATGTAATACAGTGCATAACACTAAGAACTAATCTCTTGGCATCATCAAATCAAGAAATGTTATACCCCTCAGAAAAAAAATAATAAAAGTCTGAAAACCATTGGAATTGACATGGAGAGCTTTCAAATGACCTCAATCTCACTATGAAATTCAAAGGTTTAATTTTTTTGATACCTCAAATCTGGATTTTGGACCTTTATATAAGCTGATGACCCTTGATGTAGCCTAATCTGGTATATCTAATCATTAGATAAGATATCAACCACTGTCAGTCCAACTCAGTAGTATTCTGAATTAACCTCTTGATGCATGTCAAGACACTATAAGAGTCAGCAAATTACCTAAGTCAATGTTAATGAAGGTTGAATATACAAATCAGCTTATTTTAATGCAGAAAAGCACTTTTCTAGCCTCTATGTACAGTCAATGGTTTCTTCAAGATCTGGATTTTTATCATGTGATTGGGGAATTTTTGGACATTTCATTCTTACATGTATCTTTTCTAGTTTCCTTCCTAGAAAAAAGTTTGAGGGCTTCAGACCAAGATTGAGCTCAGCCTTGACAGGCTGCCTTCAAGTGTTCTGCACTGTATATATGGTCTTGTTGACCACAAGACTAAACCTACTATTGGTTCTAGCATCTTGTAAGGGAACAGCTCCTTTTAAACATGTCCAATCTAGCTTGGCTTAATTCAGTGTTGTCAGCATTCTATTAGCCACCTTTCAGACTGCCCAGCATTCCCTTATCTCCTTCTGCCAGTATTAGTCATCTTTTATGAGTCATTGATTGGACCATTACTCATCTTTGATTATTGTTAGTCATTTTCCTTTACATACCTTGGGCTGATGTGTCATGTAGTGTTAGTCATAAGCACTCAGAGATGTAGTATTTAAAGCAGCCTGCAGGATGGGGCATCCTCAGGCTAAACAATAGCAGTGTTTTATAGGCCTATTCATCAAACCAACTGTAGGGCTTTCAGTAAAGACCTCTCTTATTGTTGGTGCTCTCTCCCACTTAGCTTACTTGTCATTCACCTCAGGCCCACCCTCATGCTTGCTCATTGCTTGCTTGTTGTTTTTCTGGGCATTGTTGTGGCCTATGTCTTAGTTCAGTATTCCATGGTTTAGCCATTCTCTTACACATCCTTAATTGAATTATAATATTTTTCCTTATACCAGTCAATCATTGGCTGAAGGACATGAGCTCATTCTTCAAAGTCTTTTCAGTCATCACCAAGTGCATCCTGCAGGTATTCTCTATACTTATCACTTAGAAACTTTGTTAATTTCTATGAAGTCTCTAATAAATATGTAAGAATGAGCAAAAACATTATCCAGAATGACTTATTGTCATCCTTCTTATAACCCCCTTATACTATGTGCATGTACTGTGATTGATGATGATGATGATGATGATTTTTTATACCTGCTGGGGCCTTGCTCTATGTCAGATTCTACTTGTACCTAACCCTCTACATATTTATCCTGTCATAAGTAGATAATTACTATCTTGTTGGCTTCCATGTCTATGGTTGCCTTCTATGCACTCAGACCTTGAGCTGGTGGCCATATTATGCCTGTTGAGGCTGGGTTATTGTATATTAGTGGTGTCAGTATAGTTGCAAGAGTTCTGTTCCTCCTGCCTATCTCTTCTCCTTCTTTCTCTCAGCTTAGTATTTATTGTACCCTCCATTATTGTTAGGTCTCTGTAGGTCTGTTTAAATCTCCTCATGCTGTTGATGTACTGGAAGAAGGCTTTGGCTGCTTCAGCATTGCTTATGGTGCTGTGTGCTTAGTCACCACCACTTTTGTACAACCAAAGTCACTCAGCAAGAATTTATCTGATTTTTTATTCCTCTTGCCAAAACATGTATTTTCATGAGAGGAACAAAATCCTAAGACAAATTTCCAAAATTCTCAAAGCTGATAGAGATAGACTTTTTTGTCAAGGGTGATTTGGCCACCTTTCATATATAGTAATAGTCCCCCTACTATATATGGTAATTTAGCTATCCAAGAGCAGCTGCAACTCTCTCTGGGATCCTTCTATAATGGGTTGAGCTGAATTTCCAAACCTGAATCTGAGCTTCTTTTGCTCCAAGATGTCTTTTTGCACTTCTCTTTCTTTGGCTCATCCTTCACATATATGAGCTGCAGCAGCCTTCTGGGCTCTTTTGCAACAAATCATGTAGAAATGCAATGAAATGTGTGTGTGTGTGTTTTTTAATTTCTGATGTATCTACATATCTACAGACAAATCAGCATGTTGCTGAGGCCCAACCCAACCAAAATAGGAAGCCAAAGTTTTGGTCTGCCAAAATGGCCACTGTACAAAAGTAGCACTGACTAAGTGCACAGCACCATAGAAGCTTGCTCAAGGCTTCTGTTCATAGCTCCACTGTCTTGGTGGGAGGAGAATGACAAGATACATTGTGAACAAGGTTTTGAAGGGTATCCAGAAGACCAAGGAGATTGACTTGGAAATTGATGAGCAGCAGAAGGGAGGGAGACAGAGCTGGAAGGGTTACTATTCCTCAGAAAGCCCCTTAAGGCATCAAAAGTAGCAATTATGATAATACACAAGAAACAATGGAGAACAGATGCTAAAATATGCATTCACAGCTCACCCAGGTTTGGGAGGCTAAAGGCAATAGACCCAAACACACCTGAACACACCTGAATGCACCTAAGCATGAAGAACATTCCACAGACACTAGCCAGCATGTCATAAAAGCACACATTCATCCTGATGCAACTTTGCAAAGGGCACTGCCCCTTGAACCATTACTTACACAGGTTTAGAAAAACTGAGACACTGTTATGCAGTGCATGCACATGCAGAGGAGACCATTGAGCACTACCTGCTCCACTGCAGTGCAGACAAGGGGCAATGTTGTGCTCTTTGGTGCCTCCAATACTCTCATTCCTGCCTGCTTGTAGCCATACACATTTTTGAGCACAACTCAAAGGCCACCATGTATTTGGCCTCACATCAAGAGGCAGCAATGGTCTTCTGTTTTCTTGCCACCCATGATATCACTCCCAATCTGAGGCTCCAAGCATATTCTCCAATACTCCTCCTTGTATCAAGGCAGTTTGCCTAGTTGGAGTCAATAAAGTCAACAAGGTTGATAGGATTACTCTTTCCTCCCAGAGTCAGCTTGAGATTTCATGTACCTTTCAAGTAATGAACCAGTCATATCACTGCATTCCAGTGTATAGTGGTGTAATTATCAACAAACTGTGTGAGCTATTGTACAGTGTAGACAATGTCTAGGCATGTTAAAAATGGCAATGTATAGTAAGCATCTGACTAAGGATTGATATGGTGTGCATTTTAAGGTCAGTTGCTCCTCCTGAGGTAAGGAGGTGTGATTGACTCTTCAAAGCTTCAAACTAGGTTCTATAAGAAGTGACAAGGGAGTCAATTCTTTTTGTCTGAACTGAGAGACAGTCTTGTTGATTAATGTGGTTTGGGATAGCCTTACTAGGCAATTATCACGATCCCATTCAATAGTTATACCTTGTAGTGCAGCAACAGTAGTGCCTTGGTCAGTCTTTCAGTAATAATCACAAGACTCACATATGAGGTGAGTGAATCTCCAGGATACTATTTTGTTGTTTACTGTATATTTCTATATGCACTCTGCTTGTTTCATGCCATACAGGCCACAGACTAAACACCAAATCCAGTTTTCTTTGCCTGGCTCTACAAAGCCTTTGGGTTGCTCCATGTACTGAATCTCATCCTCAGGAAGCAGACCATATAAGAAAGCAGTCTTTACATTGATTTGAGTTTGTACAGGAAATAGAAGAGAGATGCACTTATGGTTACATCACAGATAATATTCAGAACTGAGTATGCCACAATCATGTCCTTGCTCTGACATAATTCAGAATCTGACAAAGGTTTTAAGAAGTAAATAAGGCTCCATTCAGGAACACAATCAGAATCAGAATACATATTTTGATGGCAGTTATTTTCCTAATTTAGTGCCATCAC
>JABAKA010024304.1:0-10801 GCA_018857285.1 Termitomyces sp. Mi166#008 | reverse complement strand
CCAGCACAGCCATTGATGATTGTGTAACAGGTTTTCACTGGGATTTTCTCATTTGCCAAGAGATGTGTAGCATTGGGAGATTTGAACATCACAATATATCCACCAAGGTGTCTACCAAATGCTGGGGAAACTAACACCATGATCACAAAGAATGAAGTCAAGAAATGGACTATAGATGTGAAAGTGGACATGAAGGAGACTGAGAGTGGGACAAGCATCTTCATCTTTATAGATTTATACCATCTGTCAAGCAGGCAGAAAACCAATACTATGGTGTCTGTGGCATCAAATCAGAGTGGATATTAGTGGCACTAAGAGAGCTTATAGAAAGTGTAGGATGTCAGACAGTTGGCATAGCCTCAACTTAGACATTTCTAATTCTGTGCAAATTAATGAGCAATAAGTACAAATAACTTTGACACATTTCAATGTCTCTCTTGTTCCTGTATACTTAACATAATATTACCAGTATCAAACCATTGATTGAGGATATTCGCTTGATCACATCTTGCAGTGAAGAGGAATTGAAAAGATGGTTCACATTTGTTGTTTTGCTTGTCCAAGACTACACTTGATTGGAACATAGATAACTAATGCTTGTAATTGAGCTGATCACTACTAAGCATCTTCACTACAAGATATAATAAAGCAAATATTGTAACTCAATGGTATTATTAGAAATTTGATCTTGGTAACATTATGCTAAGTACACAAGAACAGACATCAGGAGCCTGTCAGCTTTGAGATTCATTTTAACAAGTTTGGCAGTGAACATTAGGCTGAAACACCATATCAATGATGCATAATATCATTCATTCATCATTTTACAAATTCATGCCTTTTATCAGAATGCCAGTAGATTGGTCGATGCAGATAAACAAGACAACAAGAATGATTGTTACAAGTGACACAGTGATGGAGCAGAAATGTGGTAAGTAGATGTGAAATGCACAGTCTCTGCTCTTAGAAACAATATTGAAACAAAGATTCTGATCTTTTATAAAGCCTGTAAAGAGTAGATGATGCATCAAGAGCATGCACCAAGGATTACCTCCAAACCCTCACATTTTTCCATCTCACTCAGTCAGCCTTTTCATTAGAATAACAAATAGTTGCTACTTCTTTAAGCAAAAGATTATGGCATGGAATTGAAGTATTCTATTTGATTCAAAACATGCATCTGGAGCAAACTCCTGAGAACATTAACATTGATCATACAGTTTGGAGAAATAATATAAATTTCAAAGACAATGATGTATATGGACAACTTATTTAAGAGGATTGACTACATCTCATTGTTCAGATAGTCCACATCATCACAATATTATCTGAAGGGCCTTGAAAATTTCCAGATGAAGAAAAGATGTGCAGATTCATGCTTTTTCACCTTATCTTATGGAATATTTCAATTTGTTAAGTGCAAGTGGATTACCTTCAGCAAAATTAACTTTCAAGTCTAGTACTCCAATTGTGCTTCTTTGAGATCTTGATCCAGCAAGAGGTTTTTGAAATGGCACAAGATTAATTATAACAGATATTGGCTGCCATATTATGTGTCTTTATATTTGCAGGATTTTCTGTTTTTAGCTCTGAAGAAAATCTTTCTATTCTACTGCACAGAGGATAATTTACCATCCAACTGGCATTTATCATAACAATCAATAAATCACAAGACCAATCATATCAAAGGACTGTAAACATTGTGTTTCAAGAAATCTTAAGCACCTAATAGCAAGAAACTTAGAATTGACTCAAGATTGCAATTGCAGCATGCATTTGTAATTGTAATCTATGAATTGCCAAACTAATCATAGAAGAAGCTGTAAGTGGACAAAGTGAGTTTGTGGATGAGATTAAACATGGGATGGCTGAGCAAAGTTTAGATGCACACATGAAGCATATCATCTTTTTTGGATTTCTATTGTCTTTTTATTCTACTCCTAAAGCCTTTTTCTATTGGTGATTACTTCCTCTCAGCTTGAGAATATTTTCAGCATCATTACTGTTGACCATTCAATGAAATATTGTGTTTTGATGGCCATCTGATATTTTTAACATAATGGAACCATATCAATTTGCTTCTCCATATAGTCATTAAGTATTTCTGAAATGTGCTAACAGTACAAGCCATCTGTGAAACTTTATTTAGCATAGACCAAATACTTTCAATTATCTAAAGCAAAAGAAACAATCTTCCTTGTGCTCATAAACATGGAGGAGGCCAATTGTGTAGTCAACTTCAAAATTTTCTGGGAGAGCCTCCTGAGTGGATGCAAAGCATCCTTGACCTTTAGCATTGTTGTCAGATAGGTACATTTTCTTGTTGTTCAAGATGGATGCAGGGGCCTCTTGACCCATATAGAGACATACATATGTAGTGTGTTATACAGTACAGTGGGGTCTGTTCTGTGTCATAGAATATAGGAGTAGCAGAATTTGCTGCAACATAGTGGAACATGTACAGTGTACTGTATGGTACAGGGCAGTGGATGGCCTACAATGTGATGTAATGCACATATCCAGCAAACTCTATTAGCCATATTGACATCCATAGAACACAATGACCAGTAGATCTGTTGGCACCAGCTTTGTCAACTGAAAAATAACTTAATCAGAATGAATGTTACTAACAGATACTGGCCACCCCTCTTTGTTGATTGACTTCCACTATCCACTTGCAGTGACTACACATTAGTAATCAATGTTGACATAAATTAGAAAATAATCAATTTCAAATTTTGATTGACAGCTATATATAAATCAACAGGGAGATGTGAATGATTTTTTGAAGTCCCCTTCCACTAGCCATTATCAATACAACATGGCATGACTCAACATGACATGATCTGCTGCAACCCACCTCTGACAATAACACAACAATGTCATCCATAGATCTACACCAAACACTGATTCAAACCAATGTCTATGTCCTCACTAATGCTCTCCATAGTGATATCACTGCACTGATCTAGTAAGCACAATTTTGTCAAATGAAAAAGTGGTGTCACATGACTTATGTGACTATGTAGGTCAAGATATGGAAAACAATTCTCTAAGATCACAGATAATGAGGCCCTTCTTCTTGATGTGCACTGCAGCTTCCTGAATGATGCACTTTCACTGATTTTAAAGATTAGCAGTGAGGACACAATGTGAATCACCTCCTGGCTGAAAGCAGAGGCTCTGAAGTGGATGGAGAAGGTCAAGGATAAGGGGGGGAAAGCTGCAGGAGTTTTGAAGGGTGCAATGGAGAGAAGGGCAATGGAGATGCTAGGATTGATAAATCAAGAGAGAGGGTCAGATCTGGTGAGGGGACAGATTCAATGAGAGTAGTGATGTGCCAGGCCCAGCTTCAAGCTGTCAGCCAGGCCAAGCTGAGCCCATTTGAGCCAGGCCCAGCTGGGCCAGAGCAGGCAGCCTGGTAAGAGCTTTGGCCCAGCCCACAAGGATGGAAAGTTGGAGCTGGAAGCTCAGGCTGCAGCTTTCAAAGGCAATAGACCACACATACAAACAGGTGACATGTTTTTTTTGATGGACATGTTCATGATGTCGACTTTGATACAAGCTCTAGCTATGCTCATTGTTGACAGTGTAGCCATGCATGTTCAACAGCTATTACTTTTCTTCTGTTTAGATCCAAATATAAATGCATTTCTTTTGCCATTGACCTCTACCCTCAACCCATTGTCAGGGCATGAAAATGTCCACCATGGCTGCCATTTAGGTGCTCATGAAGACTATCACTGCTCTCTCATCTGATCTACCTTCATCTGTCAAATAAGGTAGTAAATCTGATAAAATATAGACAGTTATGAATGTGGAAGAAAGGCAAGACATTACATGAAACCTTCAACAGGCACTTCGACACTATATTCAGTGAAGATTGCCATGATTCCAATGGGCATCTGGAGTATGTACACAAAGGGAAATTAGGCCTTGGACTTGTGTGTTTGTATCTGTCCAAAATTCAGAGGCTTGTTTCAGAACTCAAGTACCTTCAGTATGTTGTGAGTTTTCTTGGATTTGAAGCTTTTCTAATGTGCTATGGCCCTCAGTGAATCTGATGCTGGTAGTAATACTCAAACCTGACCAACCCGCTGCACTGTTTCAACCACCAAATTAACAGATGAAAACAATCTTGAGCAGCTGAAGCTCCCCTTCCAATGCAAGGTTGTTGATGCATATTGTGAGCAGCAGGTCCAGGATGCTGCTTCCAAAAACAGCAAAGATCATACAGTATCTAATTACAATGGAATCTGGAGCCATTGGCAGGAATAGCAGTGCTGTCAGTCTCAATGAAAACCAGGGTCAGTGCTCATTTATGATTTGCTTGTAATAGACAATTCAATTGCTGATTTTTGTGCTAATGAAGGAGGCATTGAACAAGATTCAATGTTGGACATAGCAGGGATGTCTGGACACAAATGTCCAATTATTCTGGATAGTGATGATGAGAGCAAAGGATGCCACACTTCTGGTGCATATATTCATTTACAATATCAGCATTTGGAGCTAAGTTATTAAGTATAATAAGAAGGTGTGCATGTCACTTGGAAACCCGATGGCCATAGATGATGATGGATTCTTAACCAACATCAATATTCAATTGATCACTGAGGAAATAGAGTTGCATGAGGACAAGAGATGTGCTATTGACTAGTTCTTTCATCAACCAGTCATGAAGAACATCAATGGAAAGGATAAGATGTATTGTATCTGCAAAGTCTGCCTGTAAGTGATTTGATATTTTTTTATTTACATATCTATTAGTATTACTGTGACTGATTTTTATATCTAGCAACAAAAAAGCTATTGTTAATGAGGTTATGATGCTATGACATCATTTAGAGGCACATCATTCAGTCTGTAGGCCTTGGAACTTTCTACTCCTCATGCTAATGATTCACCAGGGAAAATACCAAAAGTGGGCACAAGAAAAGAGTCTTGATTCAAAACTACTGGGTGACATCAAGAAACACAAAGTGGATGCAGAGCACATGATGCAAACCCTGGCCTGTGATCTCAAGGAAAAGAAGCTTAAGGAATGGGCAGTCAAGTACATGCACAAAGAATTTCATAGAGCCACAATTGAGTGGCTTGTGGCTATTGATCAGGTGTGACACTTTCTGCAATTTGGTTAATAGCATCTAATACTATTGTTAAGCCTGTTCAAGCTCTTGAACATCCAAAATTTAAGCACATGATTGATGTCGCATTGCATGCCACTGAAGGTGTCAAGATTCCTGGATGAAAGTCAACGTGGGCAGCCATCAAACAGTTATTCTGAACTCATCTCAAGAACCTCAAAGCGGAACTCAATGTAAGTGTCTGCTGTTGAGATTTTTCTTGATCTTACTGGATCATTAGGGCACTAAAGTGTCTGGAGAAATCAGTCTGACTTGTGATGCATGGCAAGCAGGAAACATGGATGGCTATTTTGCAGTTACTGGCCATTGAATTGAAGAGATGGCACTGATGCAATGGGAGCTCAAAAGCGCACTTGTGGGCTTTATGCAGCTTTGCAATGCCCATAATGGGGAGTATCTAGGCCAAGCACTATTCAAATTAGTTGACTGAATCAGCATCGCACACAAGGTGACTCTCATTTGAAAATAATTTTCAGCATTTATGAATATGTTGTCTCTAGATTGATCATATAACTTCTGACAATGCATCAAATAACTCCATGATGTTCCAAGAATTTGTACAACACATTAGGAATGCATCAAGGAAGGAATTCCCATGGAAAAAGCAAAAAATCAAGTAAGATTTTAATGTTTGAGAATTTAGCATTGCTGAATATTTTTTCTAGTTGTCTTGCACATGTGATTAACTTAGCTACATACAGCAAAACTCCACATTTTGACCTCAAGAACCCTGAAGCTCATGTTCTAACAACTCAAGATGAGGTTGGATTAGTCCATGGGATTACAGTCAAGGTAGGTTTCAGCTTATTGCATAATTAAAATTCTGATCCATATCAGGAGCAATCATCTTTGAAGAGGAAGGAAATATGGAGAACTATTCAGACCAATGCTGGTGTTGTGAAGCCTGTTCAACTTACCCTTGACATGAAAGTTCAGTGATCATCCACATTTTGGATGCTTGACAGAAGAGATAGAAACAAAGAGGTGAGTACTCAGCCTGTTGACTCTTTCATATTCAGCACATCAACACTTTTATTGATGAACTACGTTGGGAAGAGACTGACAGTTTGAAGCATGATAAGATATGCACACTCAAGCTGAATAATGAGGAGTGGACACAGGTCCAATCATTTATGGACCTCCTTACTGTATGTACTCTTTCCCTTCTCACCCTACCTTGACTTGAGGCCCTCTACAGAGCCTGGTCATTGCATGCTAATTGTCTGAAGTATACTCCGTTTTCCTTGGCATTGTGGGCTGCATGTCAGAAAATTGATGATTACTATGAGAAGACGACAAACTCACCAGCATACATTATGGCTATGAGTATGTATGATACTTTTTTTTTTAATTTTGCTGCACTCATGGAATAACTCTCAGTTCTTGATCTGAGAGAAAAGAAGTCATATTTTACAAAGCATTGGCTGAAGAACCTCTAAGTGGAAGTTTTGAGATGTGTTAAGGAGGTGGTAAGTCATTCTGACAGTGACTAATCTATGGCATGTTCACTCGACAAAGTTTCAGGAGTAATTCCTCTGTTTCAAGGATTTAGGAGACCTGAAGAAAATGGAGACTCCAAAATCATCCACAAAGGGGTTAAATATTCTTCTGCATGAACTTAGTAATGAAAAGAATGAAGACATGTCTGATAATGCTAATTCATCACAAAACTGCCACCCCAATCTTACAGAGGATCCAAACTGGCCTTGGTCACAGTACTTTGACAAGTATATTAATGCTAAAGAAGCGGTACCAGAGGGCTGGTCAATGATTGAGTGGTGGGGCATGAGTTCTGGCTTTTCATCTCCCATACTTTTTCATTACTCATATCTTCATTTCAGTTCAACGCTTGTCAATTTTATCCTGCATGGTGATCTCTGGCTCATGACTATCTATCAATCATAGCATCCTCTGTTTCAAGCCAGCATGCTTTTTTGTGGGGAGGTTTGACTATTACCAAGCAACATAATCAATTGAAAGGTGACATTGTTGAAGCACTACAGTGTTTGAAATGTGCTATACAACATGATCTGCTCTTTAGAGAACCAGGACCTTCATCTATCTATGAGGCTGAACTTGAGAAGCTTGAGAATGATGAGAATAATAGTGGACCTGGAACAGAGGAGGGGTGGGATGAGTTGCTTTCTGATGATGAAGAGGAAGACAATCTTGATATGGGCATTGACCTTGATTCTGATTAGGAAGAGATTTGCCATGTATGTGTCATTGTTCTCTTATAAAATATGTTTTGTCTGCTACAAGCCATGGCCTGGGCCAAGCCAAGCCAGAGCCAGGACACTATTGGGGGCTTGGGCTTGGCCCAGTGTGGGTCTGAGCCAGAGCTGCCTCAAGCCAGGCTGGAACATCACTAAATGAGAGGGACAGATTGAGTCTCCAGATCAGATCGTCCAGCTCCATGGCTTGTCAGGAAGGTTTTTGCTCACACTCCTCCACCAGAGGATGATGATGATGACAAGGATGAAGAGGAGAAACTATCACAATGCAGGGAGGCTATAACACCCCAAATGCTGCTGAGCAAGTACAGGAAGACAGTGTCCTGGTGTGCCAGCAAACATCTGAACTTGCCCTGCAACTACTATAAGGAGAAAGATTTGCAATGCATCCAGATAAAGGGGAGAACTGCTTGCAACCCTTGCTAGCTTGTGCAAAAGCAGCTGTGCAGTCATACAGTCAATGATAAGGCAGTGAGGAAGGCAAGAAAAGAAAAGAAAAGGCAAAGGCAGTGGAAGTGACAGTGAAGACAACAAGGAAGCAGAAGTCAATGAGGTTTGTTGAGTCAAATGATGGTAAGTTGTGTTATGCACATGTTTAACAGAAAACTGATAGATGACAGAAAAGAACTTCCAGTGTCTCTGGTGGCCAGACCATCAAAAATGACCATAGGCATACAATGGACACCAATCTGACCAGCAGATCTGATTCTCCCACCAATGGCTGTTGACAAAATTGTGGAGGGTGTGATGGATGGGCTGGGCACACAGCTGGTGCTATTGAGAATGGGATGAGTTTTTTAGGGGGTGAACTCATGAATACCCTAATACAGGCAGAGGAGGAGCAGATCAAACAGATTGAGAGGATGTTTTGCAGCTACAAGACAAACATTGAAAATCTCTGCCACAGTGTTGGCTGTATTTGAGGGCCTGCAAAAGACACAGATGCAAGTCCAGCCAAAGGCCCAATGTTTGCAGGATGACATCAAGGCATTGAAGGACATTGTAAAGTTGATTTAAAATTGACTGGCAATCTTCTCTTTGATGCTCCTCAAATCTGCTTTCTCATTGGCTAACAAAGAATCAACCAAGCTATCCAGTGCCTGATCAACAATAAGGGATAAATCTGCTCCACCACTGGCTGATGTTAGCTCACCTCCAATTGCAGCAAGACCAGGCCAGCTTGCCCTTCCTAGCTCATTCCAGCCCCCTTGCACTGATTTCTGAGGATGATGAAGCCACCAGATCTGCTCTGCCATCAACCTCTGCAAGCATGTCTAGTGCTAGATCTGTTCCAAATTCTGACCCTGCCTCTGCAGTGGCCACTGAATCTGCCCTCAGCCCTGATCCTGCCACAATGGCTAGCAAGTCAGCTTGCTGGCAAGCACAAAGCTGATGACAGTGATGAGGAGCCAAAGTCAAAGCAGATGAAGGATAGAGAGTAGATGTGAGTTGATGCCCTTCCCAAAATATATATATATATATTTTTTAAATTTTACTTTACTATTTATTGTCTTGCTCATGAGGATCATTAGGATCATTAAGATTTTCTCAAGATGTAAATAAAAATGTCTCTGTTTGAACATGATTAGTGTGTGATCTAAGATTGAAGTACAATTCAAGTAGACAATGTACAGAGATTGCATAAAGAGGGGGCCCATTAGCTGGTCTATTGATTAAAGAGACCAGATCATTCCATCCCACTTGGTGCAAGGATTGAAGAGTGGCCTTATCAACCACCTCAATGCCAGCAGATTGGAATGGAGGAGGATGGAATGAGGATGGCTTATGTGATGGTGAATGATGAAGGGATTGATGCTCACTAGAATAGGCAGATCTGAGATGACCATGGGGTGGAGTGGATCTGTTGTCCTCATCAACATGATGTAGAGTGAATCCAGATTATCTCAATGATTTCATCAACTATGTTCTACAGCTACTCAATGGCTTACTAAGCCATGAATGTGTTAGTGAGATCACTACCTGTTAGAATTGTTCTGACAAACACCTGGCTTGATGGCAATGCTGTGATTGTGTTGGGTCAAGGATCTTTTGCTATAGGTGTCTGCAGAAAACTCATCAGTCCAACCCACTTCATCAACCTGAGGTGTGGAATAGCAAGTATTTCCAACCAATGCAGATGTCCGATGCTGGAGGCTACTTTTTTGTTCTGCACCATTCATTTCAAGCAGACTGTCATGAACTGATGATCAGGATCAAGGTTCTTAAGGATTATGAGCAGAAAAATGACATTCTAGAGCAAGATTTCCTGTGTTCATGGTCATGCACACAGTAAGGTGAATAATAGCTTAACCACTGCTCATTCCATCTGAAGATATGAAACTATGGATGTTGGCTGATAGGGAAATTGAAGTCTACAGACCTGTGTTGACTAGGATGAAGACTGGATTTCTATCAGCAGATCTGTTCTTAAGTCCAGCATTGGCCACTGTGCCAGCAGATATCACCTTTCATGCCAAATTACTGGCTAGACTTTAAAATGTGAGTTTTAAAGAAACTATCTAGGAGGAGGATCAACAACAGCTGGAGGATGATGGTACCATCAAAGATGGAGAAGTACCACTGGAAGAAATTCATCTTGAAGGCTCGAAACAGGCCCTAGATGGTGAGGATCCACATATTGTCCATATTGATAGACTTTCCTGTTCAGCAGCTGCTGCTGGCTTCAATCTGCCATCTGCTTATGGATGCCATATTGAGCAAATTAACTGCTTTGGAAATCCTGTTGCATGGATTGTACACACAACTGGAGTACACTACATCAATATCATTGCATGCTGGTGCTCTGGAATCAATCAATAGGTAGAGGATATCATACACTTGCAACTGATTCTCAGTAGTATTTGAGCAGACATGAACATATTTTATAATGGCTGTTCTGAACAACTTCCACCTCACAAATCTAGAGTGCAAAGCATCTGCTTACCCAGTATTGGCAGAAGATTGCCAGAATCACTTCTTCTATTGCTTTTGCTGATGAGGTGGATAACCTGTATTGTAAGGGGACAGTTTCTTATGGGGACATGTCCATTCTAGCTCAGCTAGTTTGGTATGATCAGTCTTCTTCTAACTATCATCTGGACTGCTCAGCATTCCCTTATCTCTGTAAGGGGACTAGTTCCTTATGGGGACATGTCAAATCTAGCTCAGCTTAGTTCAGTATGTTCAGCATTCTTCTATCTGTCATCTGAACTGCTCAGCATTCCCTTATCCCCTTCTGCCAGTATTAGTCATTTTCCATGAGTCATTGATCAGACCATTACTCATCTTTGATTATTGTTAGTCATTTCCCTTTACATATCTCAGGCCAATGTGTCATATAGTGTTAGTCATAGGTACCAGAAATGTAGTATATAAGGAAGCCTGTAGGATGGAACATCCTCAGGCTTAACAATAGCAGTG
>JABAKA010024302.1:0-10890 GCA_018857285.1 Termitomyces sp. Mi166#008 | reverse complement strand
CTTTAGGCCTTTCCTGTGGCTGGCTGTGGCTTTTGTGTATTGTACAGTTCCTTCCCATGCATCAGAAGCCTCTAAAGCATTGCTCCTGGCATAGGGAATCCTCAGACTTGTTCTCTTTGGATTTCCCTCTGCCAGGTAAGTAGTTAGACCAGTAATCATCTGTACAACACTCAATATACTTTGGATTTCCCTCTGCCAGCTGTGTGACTGAGCCACAGCCTCCAGAGGTCACCCTTACAGCCATGCTATGTTTTGAGTTCTTCTGCTTATTGAGGGCAAGTCACTCTTGTTCCTCATTTTTCTTCTTCATGCTTTTGTTGCTATTCTTCTCTGATATGTCAGCCTTTCTCCTTTACACATTCACATTCAAGTTCTTCTGCAGGGCTGGCATTCATGCTAAGCCTGTTTGAGCCACACAATATCATTGGCTGCTTTCAGAGAAGGTGTGTGTTCTTTGCACTTTTATCAGATTGTTTTATCTTCACTGTAAAAAATTCTAACAAATACAGATTAAAAATGATCATCATGAGGGAGACAATTTACTCATTTCAGAAAGCAAGTGTGACTTGTGCCTATCAGCTGGTGAGGGAGTCAAAGAGATCAAGTACATTGTAATAGAAGTCTTGGTTCAAAAATAGGCCATCAGGCATATTCCATTGACCATTGAGACACCAAGTGCAATCCAAATTGAAGCTGATAAAATATAAGCAAACATCAAATCTGAAAAATTTCTCACTCACCTCACAGGATGTATATGCAATCATCTCAGGGTGTCAGAGTCATATAAGTAACTTCTACAGTACAAACAAACAACTTCCAAGAGGGAAGGAGATATGATACATTAAGAATGCAAAGATATGATACAAATAAAAGATAGATTAAGTTGGAATACCAAGAATTCTTCATGATGGTATGTGAGTTTGGGAGATCTTCAGGTCTGCTGCCATGCAATGCCAGATCAATGTGCAGATGTCATCAAGCCTAGGCAACTCAGCAGGATCATTCACCACTGCTTCCAGCATATCAGCTTCTGAGAAGATAAAATTCAGGTGAGTCTCCACAAGCTTCTTCCACAGTGCCAGTCCCTCCTCCATCTGCTTTGGAAGCTGGGACTCAGATTGGATCTTTAAACCATTGTGAATGTGCAGGACTACCATAGTGCCTCCATTCAGCAGAGCACGGTGACGGTGCAGATAGCCCACAGAAAAGTCAGTACAAGCCCAGAGAAGAAGAGAAAGCCACTCATGGAGCTGAAACACCTTCTCCTTTGTCAGCTTTTAGCTCAGACAATCGCACTAATGGACCATCACTGAACTGTCCCCTGCCTGCATCTTCTGCATCCTCATTTTCAAGTCCTTCACTAGCAGCTTCAGTGCTGTGATCTGCACTTCTGGTTCTTCCTGCGCCCCCTCCTTAGCTGTGACTGACAACTCCTGGGCCCTTGCTTCCTGATTCTGCATCATTTCCCCCAAATCCTCTGATATATGCTGAATTTGCACATTCAATGCAGCAAGCAATTTTGTAGCCTCCCCATATGCATCAAGTCCAGTCACTCTCCTCCTTGCCCATGCCTCCTTCAATCAGCTCACCCATCTCCAGCATTTTAATGAGCAAGGTGCTAATTTGGCAGCATTCCTCAATATTGCTGCCCTCTTTCTCAAGTCTTTTAGGTCCTTTACCATCTTCCACCCAGCAATGCACTGTTGCTCATCCTTCATGCACAGTACTTCCAGCTCTTCTTGTAGCATCCTTAGTGCTGCACGAGTCTCATCCAATTTTGCATTCAGTCAACCTACCTTCACCTCCAGGCGCTCACTCCTGGCCTGAGACTCTCCCAACTCTGTCCCTCACCAGTCAAGTGCAGCATGAGCCTCATCCAATGCCATGTTCAGGTGGCTCACCTCCACTTTCAGGTGCTTACCTCTAGCCCAAGACTTCCCTAGCTGCACCTGTACCTGCTTGAGCTGCGCCTCTTGCAAAGTGCCCTCCTTCCACAACCTATCAAGATTGACTGTTTGCTAAGCATTTGCCTAGAAAGACTCTTACAACTGGTGCTCCAGCTTCTGGTTTTAGGTGTGGAGGCAAGTGATGGCCTTCCCCATATGGAGTAGGGTTGCAGGAAGTTGGAGGTGGGATTTCAGAGGAGCAGTGGTGGACTCTTGTGCATTAAGCAGAGTAGCAGGAGGGGGGGAATGAAGTGGAGGGGTGGTGATGGACTCCAGCACTGACTCCTGCACACCAACCAAGGTCTTGAAAAGTGGATATTGGAGCGACTGTGGAGAGGTGGTGGTGGCAGGGGATTGGAGAAACAAGGGAGAGACAGTGATGGACTCCTGTGCATCAAACAGAGTAGCAGAAAGGGATGATTGAACTGGAGAAGCAGTGATGGGCTCCTATGCTGACTCCTGCACATTAGGCAAGGTCTCAGGAAGGGAATATTGGAGCAATTGTGGAGAGGTTGTGGAGGATCAGAGACATGATGGAGTGGTGGTGGTGGGCTCTTGCATGCTATGCAAGGTCATGGGAAGGGAGAGTTGAACATGCCATCGTAAAGATTGGGCTGGAGCACTGGGTTGGTTGAGGGGTGATGTGGGGTTCAGGCAAAAGGCAATGACCTCCACCTTGTTAATAATCTCCACTTCACTGTCAATGATCTCCACCTGGTTAATAATCTCCACTTCACTGTCAATGATCTCCATCTTGTTGATGATCTCCACCTTGTTGTCAATGATGTCCTCGTTGGGAATGACCAGGATGTTGGGGTGGGAACCAACTGTCTGCTGCTGCTTGTGTTTCTGCAGGGCTGGGAACAATGCCTGGTGCTTCCCTTTAGCTTGGACAGATGGTGTGCATGGTTGTCTTTCTTCCTTCTCGAGCACATTCCCCTCTGTTGCACTCTCAATCCCCTCATCCATTGCCTTGGATGACTTGGTCTTCCTTTGACTCTGCTGATGTGTAGCTGAGGGATGCTCTTGAGTCTTAGCCCTTGCCATTGGCTGCAACAACTCTGACCTGGGCTGAGATGACTACTTCCTTGCCTTCTTTTCAAACTTCTTCACCTGACTTAGCATCCACCCCTGCTCCCAACCTTGAGCCAGATAGATGCACTGTGCCTGCCAAAGGGTTGTTAAGGAACATTTTGTATGGCTCATGTGGCACTTTTGGCATGTTGTGCACTTGCCCCAGAAATATGGGCCATGGTCTTCATGCTGACATTGATAACCATGCTTGTTGCAGATCTTGCACTGTGGGTGAGGTCAGAGGAACTTGTGCAATGCAAAGACATGAACTGACCAGCTCTTGCTGCTGCAACCATTCCATTGAGAGCTGCCTATTCCCATGCATTGATTGAGACATTGCCTCACTGAACTGACTGAGTACAAGAATGGGCTCATCCTTGGGCTGATAGAAATCAAGTGAGACACCTGGAGACATCTCATGAACAGGTTTGCAAGGTGGATGCTTTGTGATTGTCATCCTCTATGGGAGATCTAAGTCAATGTGCTTTGCCGATGATACAACTTTCCTAGCCCGTAGTTGTTTTTGTATGGAAGTCAGTGGGTTTACATGCCTTGGTGCTTCTCTCTGGAGAGTCAGCATGTGCTCCTGCCTGCTCTGCAGCTAGCTCAGCCATGCTAGACTCTGTTGATGCATGCTCACAATCATCTTGAAGTTCATAGGATACCATAGAGGATGTACCCAAAGTCTGAAAGATGGTTTGGGAGAACATTGGGCTCAAAGAAAGAGCTTGGGTAAACCCAGAACTTGAAGAGGAAAGAGGATGAGCTTGGGTAAACCCAGAACTCTAGAGAGTTTACATATGCACCCAAAGTTGTTGTCTTAAAGTAAAATCTGTAAAGTCATAAAAAGCAGTTATGTTTGGCTGAGGCTGCCCAGCCAAACACCATCATGCGCTCCATTTGCACCACCTAAAGGGCTCCTCAATTCATGTGGTACAGTTTAGTAACTTTTGTAACTTTTCCACTGGTTAATTGGTTGGTTGTCATTACCAGTGTGGTCTGCATGCAAACAGCTGGCCCATACTACATACTACATTGGTCTTCCATGTATGCTATGGATGTCTTTCCTATTAAGCGTTGTGAGAAGGCACTGTCTGAAGTCATTTCTTCCTGGCCAAAGGTCATACTTTTGCATGAAAACCTGGGGCTGACACTCATACAAAAACCTACTAGAGGGGTTGCTGATGAGTTCCTCCATCAGCCACATAACTTGCAAGATGCCACGAGGAATGAAGCCAGGAGGAATGAAGAGAAACCTTTTGTGGCAAAATTAATTGATTCGTTGTATTTTTGTCTTACCTTTTCAATACAGCTTGTTTTGGCAAAATTACTTCACATAACTCTTAAGCATGAATACAAATAGCTCATATCTCATTCTTAGGCTACTCTGTAGATTGTGGAATATATTATTGAATTTATATGTTTTAAAGGCAACAGGTATTTACTGAGCCAGCAGTCTATGCTTTGCTATGTTCCTCCAATCTTCCTGCTTCTCAATTCCAACAGTTACATTTATTCAACACACAACAGCAACCACATGCAACACCTCACCTGCATTGATTTTAGCTGAATGACCACCTCTATTGCTTATGTGTATGATGTGTGGGCCACCCAGTTGTAAGCTTGCTGACTGCAAGTTACAATATGTTGAGATGTAAATCTCACATTTATGTCATATTAGGTGGCACAGTCACATGAGCACCGCCTCAAGAAGTTTTTATTTTACCTTTGTTTGCTCATCTTACATATGAGCAAATGAAGGTGAGTTTGTTATATTCTTAATTTTACCTATGATCTTACATATGAGCAAACAAAGTGTATTTTTTCTTGTCTGTTGAGGTCATCATGAGGCTGGCTACAGACAGCCTTTCACCAGTACTCAATCCACTTGCAACCCATGACCACTGTAAGTCTCTCATCGGTCCATATCAATATCCAGGACTGTGTGCACATTTTGATAGTTTTGTACAGATTCCTTGCTGTCCCTCAATAAAGGTATCCCACAAACTCTGTATTAGATACTACTATGAATATATATTAAACCTCTCAGAGGAAGAGGAGGAGTATATTATACTGGTGTGGTCCACCCAGGTCACTAGCTATGGACATAAATACTACTTGATCAATACACCTGTTAATCCCTCCATGACACACATATACTAGGCAAGGGGGGCAGAGAGTCAGGAGGGGCAGCAAGGCAGACCCTGACCTTCTAGGCAGGTAAGTTACAGATATACCCCAGTGGGAGTCATACAGAAGTTCTTCACACATTGCCATAAATTTCTGTCCTCCAGAAATGTTTTGCTGCTATCATAGTCTACTTTTCCTTGTGGCATGCATACTATTATTCTACATCATGGTAATTTTGTTCTACATCATCTGCTCTCTGTATAATCAGGATGGGTTCTACATAGAAAAGTTCCAGGGTGTCATATACTCATTTGGCTACCAGTGCAATTGTCCTTCTTTCAGCAATTAGTTTCTGCAGTAAGGGTCAGTGGCTCCTAGTATTTGGTTAAGAAGTTTGGGAGGGTAATATCCAGCCTTGCATAGAACCATTGTCTGATTTCATTTATTGGCTGATGTGGACATAAAAACCAGTGCATGGACAGCATTCTCTATGTCATTCCTGCAGAACTGGCATATTCTTTGGTTTTTCACAACAGCTGGTCACTAGCACTCACTTCAATCTGTGAGTCTTTCTACTGCCAAGGCATGGCAAGACAGCATGATGTGTGTTATTGCCCTTCTATGATGGGGGTTCTTCACTTGCAGGTAATGTCTGAATGCCATCAGGAGAATTCAAAGTTGGTGAAACCATTGATTTAGAACAATGGTTTTAAAAGTCCAACTTGTTTCATCATTACAAAAATCTGTGAACCTGTTGTAGCAATACTGTCAGAAATTGCTGAAGTCTTGCCTGTTTTCTACATGCCCAGCACTCTGCTCATGTCTGAATCACCTCCTGAGTCAATGCTTTTGGTCCTCCAAGCCAAATGGATTAGGTGAGTTTGTGTTAGCTCCACTACTTGTTCTTTACTCATTCAGTTGGGCCAAACTCAAAGACCATCTCCATACTGATAAGCTTTTGATGGTCATTGAGGATCACATCTGCTATCAAAGGGCTTTTGGATTCAAGGGAGATGATGTCTCCAGCATCGCCAGTGGCAGGCTTAGTCTTGCTCAGGTCTGCTGCAATATTGGCCAGGAATAATTATTTCTGAAATCCTCTCTTCCTGCAGAAAAACTTGGTACAGATCTTGAATGGATTTTACAAGATTATTGAAGCAGGAAGGTGTTACACACAGATATGAACAAAAAATTTCAGGGTGAGAGTGGCAATGAACATTAAAAAGGAGGCAGATATTCTTCTTGGTTTTTTTGATGTCAACATGCTCATCTGTGTATCTTTTAGAGTACAGTTCCTCCAAGAAAGCAATGAGTCCATCTCCAATAATATTAGGCTTTGACTCAGAGCCAGAATCAGAGGAGATATCCAGAGGAGGAGATGTAGGAGAGCTAGTGATCATGTCATCAGAGTCTGACTCAGAATCTGAGGAAAATTTGTACAAGTCAGCTTCAGATTTGGCAAGCAGATGAACCATGTAGGCCTGGATTCTATCTTTCTTTTTCTGTTCACATTCTGTAACACAGGGCATGGTAAAATAGTACAGAAAAAGTGAGATGATGTGTTAGAATGTGTTATCAGTACTATAGTGATCACTATCTCTAATGCACCATTACATGTAAGCCTCAATGGCGCTCTTGATGGTATTCAAACTCCAATGTATTCAAACCAATTGAAGGAGAAAACTATCCTTTCAAACCTGATTTGGTTCACTCTGTAAAAATTACAACTGAATCTATTGATTTGAATTGATGGATTACACCAACTTTGAATTCCTCTATTACTTTCTTGGTGAGTACCTCATTTTCCTGTTCCATCTTGCCTACAAGCAGTTCATACTCCTTTGCTGACTGTTGTATTTTTCTCTCTATCCAGGACTCTGCTTTCTGTACACCTACAATCAGACTGTCCACCATTTCCAGAGCTATTTCTCTCATTGGGAGGTTCCATAGTATTGGAGCCTCTGGTAAGTTAGACAGTCCAGTCCTCAGTTGATTGATCCATGTTTTGCTGACTCCCCCTCAAGCCATTGACAGGGACTCTATAAGGGGACTAGTTTCTTATGAGGACATGTCCAATCTAGCTTGGCTTAGTTCAGTATGCTCAGCATTCTTCTATCTGTCATCCAGACCACTTGGCATTCCCTTATTCCCTTCTGCCAGTATTAGTCATCTTCTATGAGTCATTGATCAGACTATTACTCATCTTTGATTATTGTTAGTCATTTCCCTTTACATACCTTGGGCTGATGTGTTATATAGTGTTAGTCATAGATACCAGAGATGTAGTATGTAAGGAAGCCTGTAGAATGGAACATCCTCAGGCTTAACAATAGCAGTATTTCCTAGGCCTATCCAGTAAACCAACTGTAAGGCTGCCAGTGACATTCCTCCTGTCATCAGTGTCCACTCTTCTCCTTGCTTACTTCTTGCTCTCTCTGGCCTGCCTTCATAGCTTGCTTGTTGTTTGCTTGTCATCTGTCAAGGCCTTGCTTGGCCTACCTCTTGGTTGAAATCCCATGGTTAGCTATCTCCTTACAGACTCCCTCATTGCTTATAACACCAATCAGTTGTCTGGGAGCTCAGCCACATGTCTCAGTGCTAGTATTAGTCGTCTATGGAGTATTGGAAGGAAGGAAGGAAGGATTACCTGAGGAGGTCCATGGAATGGCTATTTCTGATTGTGTATGTATCCCCAATATTCTTTAGATGTGGTAATATTGTACATTCTGTAGCTCTTCCAGCAATTTGAGATCATCTTAAATAAATAGTTTTTTGGTACAACAATGCATTGAAAAAAGTTGGTTGGTTGATTGGTTGAGGTTGGTCAGGTGGAAACTACACCATATCTGGATTTCCTGATTCAGATCTTGCATTGCTGAAGGTACTTCTTGTTAGCACAAATACCTCTAAAGTCCCATCAAGAAGCACATACCATCCTGCTAAAGGTGTCCTTATGGCATGCAGCCATAGTATGATTTTGTTAAATGACATTCAGCTGGATTGTACAATTGCAGGGTTGCTAATTAAGTGCATGGCCATAGAGTAGGCATGATTCCTGGGTGAGCTTTTGGCCTTTCTGCGACTTGCCAGTACTGATGCCAACTTCAAAGGTTATCTGCACTCACCGTACCCTCCTCAACATCACCACCTGGTCCACTGAGGCCATTTGCAATGGCCTGGGCCAATCCAGGCATTCTGTACCATTTGAGGTTGACTGTGGAGTTAGAGGACTTGGGGCATGCAATCGTACTTCATTGGGGCATCTCGTATCAGTGGCAGCGCCCTCTGGAGCATTTGGTCCTTGAGGCTGTCACCCATACTCTGGCCCTGAGAAATATTGCTGATGAGGTTTGAGAGGACTTGTTGTCAGCTTTGGGGATGTCAGGGTTTAGAGGTGAGAAGAGGAGTGATCCAGGCTTGTCAGAGCAATTATAGTCATTCTCCAAGGCTTACATCTTTGTAAATAGTTTTTTTGTCTTGGTCCCATCTATAAAGTCTTCCATTTTCTTAGTTGTTATTCATAGGGCATGGTGAGATAAAAGATAAGAAATAAGATAAACAGATAAGATGTGCAGATAAAATAACATGAAATGACATAGACAGTCTTTAGGGATGGCCTGAGTGATCTGATTGGTGAGATATAGATGTAGAGAAATCAGGAGTGGCTTTCAGGGTTGGTGTGGTAGCTATGTCAGAATTAAAGAAGAGGTAGAGATCAGTGAGGCAAAAGAGGAGAAAGAAGATTTAAAAGTACTGGTGGGAGTTGAATCCCTAGTTAATCTAAGAGATGGGGGTTATGCCCACAGCTGTCTTTGTGATGTTTTACTGAGATTGGAGATCCTGTGGCTTGTCAAGGAAGTACCTGTGAAAGTCTCAGAGCACGTCAGCAGCATGTCAGCAGCTCCTCCAAGGTTGTCAAAGGGCTCCTATGTGCCGTCTTTAGATCTATACCTGAGCTACTGGACCAGGTAGCAAACCTTACTCTGATACATATGAGAGTCAAGGATCTTCTCTACCTTGTAGCAATCCTCTCCATCAACTTCAATTAGAGAGGGAGGGCTATGGTACTGACCTGGAAAAGTGTTGGGGTTGTGGTGTTTGAGGAGTTGGATGTGGAAGATGGGGTGAATACCTTTCATGCCAAGAGGGAGGGCGAGTTGGTAGGCATATGATGAGACCTTCTTGGTAATTTTGAACAGACCAAGTTGTTTATGATCAAGTTTCAGCGATGGTTGGCATATTTTGATGTTTTGGCAATTGAGCCATATGAGGGAGCTGATCAGCCAATTGGGGGTGCTGATCTGTTTTGAATTGGTGTGCTTGCTGTATGCTTTGTTGGCTGTGGCGATCTCAGTTTAGAGGTACTCTTGCAGTGATTAGAGATTGTGAGTGACTTTGTGAGCAACATATGAAGGGATGTTATGAAGAGAGATGGTGAGTCAGAGGTGGTAACTCTTGTTTGCAAAGAAGGGTGATACACTGGTGGCAGAGTGAGAAGAGTTGTTGTAAGTGAACTTGGTGATGGGAAGCTCTGTGCACCAGTCATCCTGCAAGTAGTTCATGATGTGGAGGTACTATTCCAGCATCTGGTTGACTCACTTGGTCTGTCCATTGGTTTTAAAGTAGTAGGTGGTTGAGAGGTTTGACTTGATGTCCAGGGCCTGACATAGTGACTGCTAAAACTTGGAAACAAAAAGCATACCTTGGTTGGAGATGATATCATCAGGCAGACCATGCTTGGAAAAGACATGGGCGATGAAAAGGTGTGAAAATTCAGGCACCAAGTTGGTGGTGCGACAGGGTATGAAGATGGCTTGCTTGGTGAGGCAGCAGACCACCACAAGGATGGCATTGGATCTGTCAGACTCAGGGAGCTTGACAATGCGATCCATCAAGATTGAGGACCAGGGTTGTTCTCTGATTGGAAGGGGCTTCAGCAGTCTAAAGGGTTGATGACATGGGACCTTGGCTCATAAGCAAGTCTTGCAAAAGTGCATGTACTAAGTGACATCCTTCTTTAAGCCAGACCAGAAGTAGGTCCTCATGATGAGCTGAATGGTTTTCTGAATGCCAGGATGTCTGCGTAGCTTGTGATTGTGGTGTTGGCACAAAACATCAAGTCAGAGGTGTCCATGGTTGAGCATGTAGATTTGACTGTCTCGGAGCAAGAGTTTGCCATTGGTTGAGAGGGTGAAAATGGTGGAGAAGAGGGTGGAGTCATGCAGGGCAGCCACTGAGTCGTTAGTTATAGTTCAGGGATTGTTTACCTTGAAATACATGTTGGGGAAGACACCATGGATTTGGTTGAGCAGTCCTTCCTTGTTGAGCAGCAGGACAGAGTTGAGATGCTTGGGTGAGATGACAATACATGTGTTGAAGGTGTTACGATCTGCTTGGAAAGACTTTTTCAGGTATATGTCTGATCTTCAAGTCAGTGCATTGGGCTTGGGCCAAGATGGCCTGGGCAGTAGTGGATGGTGAAGTCATACTTGGAGAGAGTTTCAGACCAGTGTGCCTGGCACCAACTGAGTTGCTTTGTTGTAGTGAAGTACTGGAGGTTGTTGTAATTGGAGTATACCTGAATTCAGTGCTGTGTGCCCTCTAAGTATGCTTGTCATTGCTTGAACGCTTTGACAATTGCCAAGAGCTCTTTGTTGTAGATGTTGTACTTGAGCTCTGCAGTGATCATGGACTAGGTATAAAATGCCACAGGTCAAAGGTCCTTGCTATCAAAATCCAT
>JABAKA010024301.1:0-10956 GCA_018857285.1 Termitomyces sp. Mi166#008 | reverse complement strand
TCCTTTCTATTCAGTTTATTCACATGTGTCTCTATTCAGTTTTATCACATGGACTATCTACCTTCTAGTATATATATCTAAGTAGATTCATCTGAAGTCCTCAGTTTCTAACTCAGGACTTCAGGTTAGTGTTTACTTATCTTCAATACACTCAGTTTCTAACTCAGGACTTCAGCTTTAGTGACTATTCTGTCTCCTGTGCTTTGCCTGTTTCTATCACAGTTATCCTAGTGCTTACATTGTTTTTTGTTGCATTTTGTTCCCTTTTAAAGACACAACTGTTCTTAGCAATAATCTTAGTGTTTTTCTTGCTGATGCAGTGCCAATAATAAATTTAACACTTCTAACACTTAGCACCATCACTCTTTCAGCACCATTGCCATTGCTTAGTGACTGTTGCTTTCATCAGTGCCAAGAACCATCATATTTGTAAATTTTAAAACCACCATTTCTCGTCAATGATTCAACAATTTTCCTTTCTAACACAGAAATCACAATGATTTAAGCATTCTGACACCTGGCACAAATGCTACGACCACCATCCATTTTTAGCACCATTGTTAAAGCTGACAAATTGTGCATTTTTTCTGTTTCTTTTTGATCCCATGCCAACTGCCAACAACTTGATAGAGTTGACTCATTGTGTACTCTAACCCTTGTGCTACATGACAGAACAGGTCTCTAGGGATGGGCTTAAGGGTAAAATTCTTTGACTAGGCTGGGTGGACATTATCCTGTAGTTCTTAAAATATATCATCTGTGCCATAACTGTTCCATCTCACCTTGAACTGGAGCTTATACTGAAAGGGGCAGCTGTCTAAAATCTCTTTTACTTCATATTCCTCATTGTTGACCAGGATTGGCAGTGGCAGTGCATTTGAATGGTGGCCAGGAATGGAGTCATCTGGGGCAGAAAATAGCTTCACTATGTTAAAGACTGGGTGGAGTTGATGCATCCTGATGGGTAGCCTTAAATAATATGCAAAGGGGCCTACCTGTTGTTCAACCACAAATAGCCTCAAATAGTAGTGAGACAGCTTCTGTGAGGGTTGAGTGGTAGTGATATTCAATGCATCCAGATATACTCAATTTCCTGGCTTGTACTGCAGTGCTGCAGTGTGTTCCTGATCATATCATTGGGCCATGTTGTCCTTTGCCTTTGCTAATGCTGCCTTTGCCATTCTCATTTGATCCACAAACTTACTCATTCTTGGATGGATGTGTATGGGGCTTGAAACCTATCTGAGGGTGGCAGCTAGTGTTGAGGAAGAAGGGGGACATCTGTGTGGCAGCATGGACATAGTTGTTGTACTGAAATTCTACATTTAAAAGCAGCTCATTCCAGTTATCTTGCTGAGGCACAGATGCTGTTCTAGCTCCTGGTTAATATGCTCTGTCTAGCTGTTGGATTGAGGGTAATAGGCAGTGGAGGTATGGAGCTTCACATCAAGAAGGCAGTATGGAGACACAGGCATCAGACAGGCCATGCAGCTTCCAAATGTTCTTTCAGTAGAGATTGGCAGCTCCTATAGCAGAGCATGTTGTGTGGGTGGGGAGAAATGGGGACTATAGAGGTCCACCACTACCATGATGGCATCATATTCACAAGCATCTGGTAGCTTTACTATGAAATCCACAGAAGATATACTCCAGTGCTCTGCAATAGAGAGGGGATAGAGTTATCCCATAGAGAATTGGCAGCAAGGCTTAGCTTGAAGGCAGAGGTCACAGGTGCTGGTATAAGAGCCAATGTACTGTGACATTTGAGGCCACCAGTAATTGCAGGACACAAGCTTCAGAGTCTTCCACCTGCCTGGATGACCAGTGATGTAAAAGTCATGACACTGTTCTACAGTTTGCCTTTGGAGAACTGAGATGTTAGAAACATAGATGTGCCTGCAGAAGGTCAGCAGGTCATCTTGCAAGGTCCATTGATCTGTGCATACTGATTTGACCCCATTACTCTGGTTAGTATGCAGGGCTATGGCTGCTTTGATCACAACATCCTCTTGCACATCTCCACAATTGCTTTGCCTTATATCCTTGAGGATGTTCATCTTGTCCCCTTAGATGGCCACACCTTTAAGAGCACAGATGGCAAACAGTTCTGGCTTGAGGAGGACAATGTTATTGTTATTATTTATTTCTATGCCATGGTCAACTCACCAGAACAGTGCATCTGGCTTGCTCATGCTCCATCCAGGTTTATGGTGCAGCAAAAAGTCAAAGTTGACCAGGTACAAGAACCACTGAGCTTGATGATGATTGAGCTTCTTTGCCATCCCAAAAGTACTGGAGGTTCTTGTGATTTGTCCAAACTTCAAACTCATGCTGTGCACCCTCAAGAAAATTCCACCACTCCTCAAAGGATCAAATCGTAGTGAGCATCTTCTTGTCATGAATTTCATAGTTCTACTCAACTGCATTCAGGCTCTTTGAGTAAAAAGGTATGGGCACTTGTCATCCTCCTTGGACTGTTGAGACAGGACCGCTCCAATGGCAAAGTCTGACCATCAGCTTCTATGCAGAAGGGAGCATCATTGTTAGGAAAGAGGAGGACAGGTTGTGAAGTAACAGCTTATTTTAGGGTGTCAAAAGCAGCTTGCTGTGGTGTTCCTCACTGCCAAGCAGCATGCTTAACTATCTCTAGTAGAAGGTTGGTGAAGCCTAAAAAGGCCTGTACCTCTTTCTTGTTCTTGGGCTCTGGCCACTCTGGCTATACCAGCCACCTTCACAGGGTCCATCTCTGCCATTCCATGTGAGATGATCAATTCAAGGTATTCAACCTTAGTTTGCTCAAACTTGCTTTTTTCAGGCTTGAGGTAGAGCTGGTGATGGCAAAGGTGTTTCAAAACAATGCATATGATCTGTCAAGGCTCCTCTAGTGTCTTGGTATAAATGAGGATATCATTGAGGTAGATGCAAACTCCACCTTCCACAATATCTGCAAACTCCACCCTCCACAATATCTGCAAACTCCACCCTCTACAATATCATTCATCATCATCTGAAAGGTGGATAGACTATTAGTGAGACCAAAGAACATTACCAGAGATTCAAAGAGTCTGTGATTGGTTTGAAACACAGCCTTTCACTCATCTTCTTCTTTGATGTGCACATTGTTGTAGCCCCAATGGATGTCCAACTTGGTGAAGTAGCATGCACCTCAAAGGTTGTTGACTAGTTCAGAGATGAGTGGAAGAGGGTAGAAATTCTTCACCATCATTGTGTTCAGAACATGATAGTCCTGAACTAGATGAAGGGATCCATCCTTTTTCTTGATGAAGAAGACTGAAGAGGCCATTGAGGATTTTGAAGGGTGTATTTGTCTAGAGTCAACATTCTCTCACAGGAATGCATCTAGCGCATCTAGCTCATCCTGTTCCTGAGGAGTGAGAGGGTATACTGAACAGCTAGATATCAGATGATTCCTCTTGAGCCATTGTAGCCTCCTCCTTGAAGGTCTGTGTCTTTGATTATCATTTTTGTCAATAACAACAACCATCATCATCTTCCACACTTGTGGGAATTAGGCTTTGGTGGCCTCTCATTGCTTGTTCTAGCTACTACGTCTACCACTATATGTGAGGTTTTGTATGCTAACTGCCATGTTATGACATTCACATCACCACTAACAACCACATCAACCTTTAACATGCATTCCTCCCTACAGGATGCTCATTGCCTCTGTCTGTACTGTTGTGAGTGCATTCAGCCCATCCAGTGGGCCTATCTATCACCTTACCAACCATTCCCCTTCTGATATCTACCTTTCAGCCATTACCTAGCACCAGCACTCATGCATCCCTAAGTCAAAAAAAGGCTGCATGCACCTTTTCCATTGTGTATGATGCCTGCCAGAAGTTGGAAATATGGATGGATCATGTGAATGTTTGTATTGGGTAGGTAAAATGGGATCATTGGGAAAGAGAAATGGTGTGATTGTCATGGTCACACTTGATCTCAATGCCTAGAAACCAGTGAATCTCACCCAAGTCAATGTTCTTAACAGGCTCCTGCATCCCTCATTTGACTTCTTTGATTTGTGCAAGTGCCATAGCAATAGTGCAATCATCCACATGAACTGCAAGCCTAATAAAATAAGAACTCAGAGTTTAGGGATAGGTTCGATATGTAATGGATAGACTAGATAATGAGCGCAAACCAACAATTTTGAGCAAAATTTGATGGCAGACAAGGGTTTGATAGGAATTCCGAGAGACGGTCCGAAGAAAATTACCTCTTTTTACCCCTTTTTTCGAGAGAATAGACGGAATCAAATAGTTGCTGGATCGCCTTCCGAATAGACGGAATCAAACAGTTGCCGGATCCCCTTCCGAATAGACGGAACCAAACAGTTGCCGGATCGCTTTCCGAAATTCCCAAATGAGCCATGGTGAATATTTTGTCGGACCCCGGGCCGGCCATCCACTTTCGACTGCCGAGAAATCTGCTGCTTTTTCAACTTTCTGCCACAAGATCAACGTTGATCTAACCCGACCGTAAGCCCGAGTGCTCACCGAATAGGGCTTGCAAGGTGAGTTTTCTAAGCCTCAAAGTGAATAATTATCGAGTGAAAATTCAACATGCCTCGTGCCATTTTTGCTTTGTCGCACTGATCCCATTTGGAGGGCAGGGGCCACACACACGTTATTGTGTTCCGAGCAACGATCTACATGGCTATGATTGGAAATGCTGTATGTATGCACCCTGATAACTGCAATCTTCCTCATCTATTCCCCATCATCGACAGAAGTCAGAGTCATTTGCCACTCAGCCTCAATCATCCCCCAAAAAAATAAAATCAACCTGGCCATTATTTATAACTGAATTCTACTTCAGCTGAGCCTAGAATTCCAGCCAAACTGGCATGTGCTTACTAGTAAGTCGGGTCCGTACATGTGTTACGGCTGCAGGAGCACTGGGTTGGCAGTCTCATTTCCAACTAAGCTAATGCTTCGAAAAAAATAGACATCCACGTGTTTCTTCCAGTAATATGCATTCAGATGGGTTACTTTTCGTGTCCGTCATTTCTTTAACGACGAACAACACGTACTTACAGCTGACACACACAGACAAAAAAGGTAAGTTACTCTACCCAAGTAGGAAAATAGAAACACGTCGAGATTTGAAAAGACTGGTTAGTACTGGTGCCATCTTTTTCGGGAAGTGCTGTAATCCTTGGATTTTCTTTGATGAATAAAAGTCTGATGTCAATGGTGCCGTATATCTTACTATACTTCCCTCTCTCATGGCTACCGCCAATTCTGCTGATATAGAAATCAACGTAGCTGATGGTCAGACGTCGATCTACGAAACGTCGGACTCCAAGACGCCAGGTGCTCCAGATGAGAAAGTTCGCATCTAATATACCTTTCTGTCACAAAGCGCGATGATTGAACTTGGTTTTGACGACAGATGAGCCCCCTGGGCAAAGAGGTTACTCTCCTCTCTGCTGTTATGCTCAACGTTGGGCAAATGACAGGGTAACTTGTGTCCTGCCAAGTTCAGCCGGCCAGAACTGACTTATTCAAGATGTGGGATTTATACTGTTCCGGGTCCTATTCTCTCTTCAGTTGGGTCCGTTGGGATGCTCTTCGTGTACTGGATACTAGGGCCGCTAATTGCTTTTGGTCCGTCATTCGCTCCGGTGACACAAAAAATGTGTGGCTAATTATACATGACAGCTGGCTCGTCACTCTACAGTGAACTCGCGTCGATGTTTCCACATAGGTCTGGAGCAGAAGTTGTCTACCTAGAACAGGCTTATCCCCGGCCACGATTTCTTGTGTCAAGTGCATTTGCTGTCACAACTGTTCTGATGTCGTACGTTAAACTTTCCCCCTCAAAGTCATGACGCTCTCCGAACACTCGTACTGTTTAGATTCAGCGCTTCAAATGCTGTGGTATTTGCCCAGTATATATTAATTGCTTTAGAGATCCCTGTTACCGCTTTTAATCAGACTGCTACTTCTCTGATAGTCGTCTTTGTGACCATTGGAGGTGCTTTTATGTCTCTTCTATGTCCCTCAACAACTTCTGAGAACCTCATATACAGTTGTCGGCGTATCAACCAAATGGTCCCTACGTATTGTCAATTTTTTGACTATCGTGAAGATTATCTCCATGGCCTTGTAAGTCATCCAATTTCTGAAAACCATCTGTTTCATCTAAACTGTTTTTAGCATGGCTGTAACAGGAGTAGCAGTTCTTTTGCGTCTTACACCTATTACGGATCCTTACGGCAATTTCCACAACTTATTTGAAGGAACTACAACCAGTATGAACGCCCTTGCAACGGCCCTGGTAAGTTTTGATGTTATTCTGCCATTCAATTGACGCTTACAACAACACTGGTAACAGGTCAAAGTCAACCATACATTTAGTGGGTGGAATGGCGCCTACAGTGTACTAGGAGAAGTCAAAGGCCCCAACCCCGTAGGGACTGCCCGCAAATCGAGCATCATTGCTTTGACTTTGATTAGCGCCCTATTCATGCTCATTAATGTTGCCTACGTCGCTGTTGTTCCTCCTGATGATATAAAGAATTCTGGCCAACTTATCGCGGCGCTATTCTTCCAACGTTTGTTCGGACCTCTTGTTGGAATCAAAATCCTGCCTCTACTTGTCGCTTGTAGTTGTTTTGGGAATATTGTAAGTCCAAACCTTCATCCGCACTGCCTCATCGATATCTCTGATCTTCCGACTTTACTAGGCTGCTGTGGTATGTCATCTCGCTGGAACGGGTTCAATCTGTGACTCAAAACTTTCATCTTGCTAAGGCTATTGGCCAGGTATGCTCCTGAGGTCATTTAAATGCTCTAGATGGCGTGCTCATGAAAGTGTAATAGACTAGAGTAATACGCGAAGTCGCAAGGCAGGGATTCCTCCCATTCCCCAGCTTTTTCTCATCCACTCAACCATTCGGCACACCGCTGGGTGCCGTCCTCCTCATGATTGGTATGACTTCCCTTGTAGTTCTTGCCGTCCCCGCAAAAGATGCCTTTAACTTTATTCTGGATCTTGTGTCATATCCACGCCTGGTACGTCGAGTCCCAGGGTGATCGTTGTCTTGCATTGCTAATTCTGATGGTTCATTGCAGATTTTCCAATCTGCGTTGTGCGTCGGCGTATGGTTACTCCGCAAGAGACGTTCTGGAGAACCACCCTCGATGTTCCAAGCACGCAATAGTACCATAGTCGTCTACCTTCTTTCATGCATTTTTCTTCTGGTGCTGCCATGGTAAGTGTATTCCATGGTCATATCATACTCTATGATTGACCCAGAAACACAGGGTACCCCCAGAACCCGGTCACGCCGATGTCTCATTCTGGTATGCGACATATTGTGCCGCAGGCTTGGCCCTCATCGCGGTACTATTTTCTATACATCTGAATGCGGAAAGTCCATTGATGATCTTGCAGTGCTGTGTCATATATTACTACATATGGATAATTCTCCTTCCAAAATTAGGCGGATATGAGGTTGTGGAGAAGGTTGAGATTTTGCCAGACGGTGCAAGGAACACAAGACTCGTTAGAAGGTATAAACAAGTTGACGATCCCAGACAGCCTTTGTTGTCGAGTGCAAAATAGTATCCCTTGTATACTATATGTATGTATAGTTTGCTACTACCAGAACAATGAGTGAGTGGGACCTGTAATAGCCTGGTCAAGATTGCATTTAAGCACTTATTTATCATGCTGGTTCCGGCGCTTATCTTTGTAAGTACCCTGATGGCACTCTGCAGCTGATTAATTTGACAAACGTGAGGTCATTCATAAACGACGTCTTTCAATCTCGTTCAACTTGAAAATTACACGAAACCCGAGGTGTCTCCGTATCGACAAGTAGTGACGTGCCGATCTGAACATCCGTCTCGCGTACATTCACGGAGACACATAAATCGACATTCGATGGACTCTTCAATGGCGCAGATCGAGGAATCAAAAGAAGGGAGGACCAATAAGTTATGCGACGCGAACAAACCCATGCCCCTTTCTCCAACACATGAAGGCATTGTACGTGTACCATATCCACAACCTTCCCATGCCGGACTTACATCATGCTGACTATGATGAAACAGTCACTTCAGCTCTTCGCTGAACACGCACGGATCGAGGACATGATAGACGATGACATCCCCATGTTCAAATTCATAAGATGGCAATTATTTACTCAAGCCACACTTCAATTTCATATCCCCCGGCCCACACGCACTCGGAAACTCTTGATACACAACGCTGGATATCGTGGCAGGTTCTACATCGCCAAAGATGCCTGGAGTCTCCCCACATTCGCTCACCACGTGCCTGGATGTCGTTTCGTCTACGAGATATGGTCTAAAAAGTTGAAGGATTTTTCCTCGGCTGAAGAGTTCTACACCATCATTCTTGATGTGCTTGAAGGTACATCTATTCTTCTTACCCGGTTACCTGTGTTCGTTATGGCTGATAGTTGTTTTATGGGATGATGAAAAATAGCTCTGAAGGAGGGTACTGAAAGATGCGACTGGCTGCACGGTGATATCAGATGGGATCATATGCTCATTGATCCTCGTGGGCGGGGTGTTCTCACTGACTTTGATCAGATCATTTATGAGAGGACGAAAAAGTAATTCTTCATCAAGGTAATATTCGAACAGTAAGTCATATGCATCATTGTACCTCGAGGACTCATCCTGAATTTCGATTCCAAAGGACTCAGATGATATTGGGTGAATGTTGGTTGTGCTTTGACAGAGTCTTCATGCTTGTCAAGCGAAGTTGGTTATGTTCACACGACGGGGGCAGAGAGTATATTACCAGAATCGATCGCTAGCACTTTCTTAGTTTCTTGGGCCTTTCTTTGGCCTCGACCGTGAGTGGAAACGGCTCTGGTTTGCTCCTGACCAAAGACACTAAATGCCAAACCTGACTGCAAAAGTGGCCAAGCAGGAGCTGAACAAGTCATGGGCTTGTTTAAGGTCCTACCCCTGATGCCCAACCATGTATGACACCAGAGCATCAGGAAGCTCTAGAGCACATTTATAACAGCAGGATTGACCATTGGTAGGGGGAATTCCCAAGCAAGGGGGATGACCAGGGGAGTGTTAGATGTAGATCACACTACAGATCATGGGATGTCAGAGGTGGGTACAGTAGGAGGTTTTTCAATGAAGAGGGGGCAGAAGAGGGGGCAGAAGAAGGGGCAGTGGAAGCTTTGAAAACAACAAGTTGGAAGAGTTTCGCAACCTTACAAACAGGTTATACTCTGAAATGCTCTTTTTGACAAGCATCCATCAACACAGTCACCATTTATAAGCTGCTGAAGAGCAAACAGCTCAGGTTAACCACCGATTGAAATTTGATTCTGGAAGACAGCACGTTAGACATAATAGACTTAAGTGAATGTCAAGGCAAAACAAGTATAGCCCTATATGGTATAGAATTTAATGATTTCAAAATTATGTAAGCATTTGCATATACAAATGATTGCTGTAGCAATAGTATGACTGAGTGCCAGGTACATGTCAAATTGCTGGGTCATAGGGTTCTTGAAGTGCCCAAGAACCTCTTCAAGGTTAGTAAGTCAAAGTGGACAATGTGATGCATGAGTGGTGCAGGGGTTTCAGTGGTGAATAGTAAGTTGTTGGATGTCATACAATATAAATCTGCTCTGTCCTTGAGTCCAACAACAAAGACAGGCAGAGGACACTGTTTTAGCTGCTTGAGGACATAAATACTGACACAAGTCTGGCAGACAGAAATTGTGAGCATGGAACAAATCCACTGTTTGTTATCAACTCCAATTCTGAGGATACTAATGGCCAAGGGACACTCTTCCAGCTGCTAGGAGATCAGGCAATATTGCCAGCCTCCACTACCAGGAATCTGTTCCAACTTCTGGATGAGATGTCCACTCCTCCTGCCACTGCCAGCTTTGAGAAAATGGTTTTTGGAGCTGGATGTAGGCCTGTTGGCCCCTTACTCCAGCTCACTTTGCTGACATTTCTGAAATTTTATTAGAAACATCATCATTACCAAGTTCCACAACTAGTGGCATATCCAGAGTGTCCCTCAATAAAATAACACTGGAACAGCCAATGGGACCATATATTGTGGACAATTTTGCATACTTGGTGGAAAGTGATCTGCTTGGCAATTTTAGGAACAAATATGATTTTGGTTTTCTTTTTGGGGCCACATTTGAGCTGAAAGACAGAGAATCAGGTAGAGAGAAATTGGACTCTACAGTAGACTCTATGCCCATTCAGAGTGTACATACATTTGACTACTTTTGGAATAAAATGTAATATACTTTTGCATGTGGCCCCTTTGCAATGGATATGGCAGTGGCTTCTGGCAATGAATCTACCAGCAATGGATATGCCAATGGCTTGGGCAACAGATCACCTTTTGCTCAACTCAACCAAGATGATTTTTCCACTTTTCACAAGCAGCTGTGGTCTAGCAGTAAAGTGCTACATTTGTGCTCTTTGCTTATCAAGCACTCATGAGTTCAACTCATATCTAAAGTGCTAATCAATACACCATCTCTCTAAAAAAAATTTCTTTGCTAAAAACAACCAATGCTTTAATAGTTTTAGCAACAGATATGTTGACAGCTTTGGCAACAAATCTCCTGATGGGTTGAGTGCAACAGCTTTAATAATGGATATGCTGACAGATACCAGATATATTGACAGATTGCACAATGGATCTGACAGGGTGAATTGATCCATTGATGACTATGTAGAGGTCTTTGCAATGGATTATGCATTCTAATTAAATTGGTTTTCTTACCTGATGCTCATATACCTTTGGCATTTCATCCTCAAAAAGGTGAGGAATGCAACAGATATACCAATGGCTTTGGCAACAGATCTACCAGCAACAAGAACAGATATGCCAACAGATTGATTGGATCTGTTGAAGATTCCATCTGTATTTGACTGCTGACACAGTCTGCTGGCA
>JABAKA010024300.1:0-11020 GCA_018857285.1 Termitomyces sp. Mi166#008 | reverse complement strand
GCGGGCGGCAGCTGTTCCGCGACTTTACGTCTACTGAGCTGGCAGTCCTAGAAAAGCTACATGACTTCCCGCATCCTAATGTCTGCGAGTACTATGGTTGCTTGAGGGAAGGCCTCTTCGTCGGACATCTATGTTTGAAGGGGTATCAGTGTAACTTGGAAGAGATGATGACGAACACAGTACCATTCAATCGGTACGTGACCCTGTCAAAAGATACTTGTCAACTAATTTGGGTAGAATCAAGCCCCCGTTTGATTCACGAACAATTATTTTGGACGTGCAGGCAGGGGTTGTACACCTTCATAAGCTGGGTTTGGTACACAATGACATCACGCCACGGCATGTCATGTTAGACGAGAATGGACACGCAGTGATCATTGACTTCGATACCTGTGCAGTTCCAGGAGTAGCATGCTACCCTGGAACGCCGGGTTGGTCAAAACGTCACGATATTTCAAGGCCTGAGAACGATCGATACAGCCTTTTTCTATTGGCGAAATACGTGAGAGGGGAGTATGACGGGAAGGATACGAGTTCTTTCCACACATAACCTTGGCAAGATTGGACTCGGAACGCGGACACTTCCGACAGGCTGATGGTCCCGTCCACTATCTGTCCAGCAATTCTTACAAAATAGTAGCGTACAGATCAAACCACAATAATTTCTATGTGTACGCGTTGACATTGGTTTAATGCACCACGTATTCGGACGAAAAAAAAAACGTTCATCATGTCCTAGTAGACGCTGGGAAGAAACCAATTACAGTCCATTTTGGATACGGTTGATGACGGGCCGGCCCGGGCCTAATTTCATAAAAGGCTAACCCTAACCTTCCTTTCTTCGTTTTCCCTGCACCATCGCCTATCGCAAGTACTAGGGTTGGTTGTATGGCCTCGTTCTTCTTTAGTGTCCTATGCTGTCTCGGTAAGCGCTCTAGGAACCAGGTAGATTAATTGAATCGTATGCAAACGATCTTTCTGATAATTGTTCCGTTGCAGCCATCGCTTGATGAAAATTCGAGGCTCATTCCGACGACAGAGGGAGAGTTCGCGTGGGTCCATCCTCGAGGCTTGAGTTCAAATCGGATAATTGATTCGGATATCTAGAGCAGGAAATCTCGTAGGAACAGATGCAGGCGCGGCGTTTGACCGGGCAGTGTTCAAGGATAGGTTGGGTAATATTGTGCGATCCAAAGAAGGGCAAGTGCTCAATGCTTCTTACAGTACCAATCCATCACTAATTACTTGTATAAACAGTTATATGGTGAATGTTTCTTCACCGCTTCCTTTCAATTTGCACAACAAGCCCCGCGCTTTCATTGATATAATGACGCAAGGGAGTCACTTATCCTCTTCATCACGGTCTGCATCGGCATCAACATTTCAAGAGAGCCGGTCCCCAATACAACCCCATTTCAACTCACGACCGCCTGCACCAGCCCATATGCGCTCAGGGCTCCGCGTCACACCGCTAAACTCTGCCGGTCAATCTCGTTCTCGCTCAGCGTCACAGTCTTCTATGTCTTCTACTACGTCGTCACAGAGAGGCGAAGGACGGGGGGAGAAGGTTGAGGAGCCGCCAGGAATCCTTGGAGTGCGTCTCGTTCGTGCGCTCGGTCCAGGATACAGAGACTTTGTACAGCGGGGCCGGGCTAAAGGGAAGCAGGTCGAGGAACCGGGCATCGAACCAATAATATTGAATCTTTCCGACCATGTTCAACCTGTCGCTGGTTCTCAGGTGAGTGACCAGATCAGTTGATGTTTCGTTGCTGACCTGGCCGACACACAGGACCTGCATGCCGAGTCCGTGGATTCAGGGCAAGATCCACCGAACGCTGGATTTCCTCAAGTCTCTATATCTCCAGCATCGGACACGTTCGAAATCCGACTGCACGAAGTCGGTGCACTCAGTGCTAGCTGGGGAGATTGAGCGACGAACAACGCATGCTTTCTTGTTTTGCCCTACTTACGAAGGAATAATCTTCAAGCTTCGGACAGACTCGCTTTCACACGGATACCACTTTATCGTCTATATACCAACCATCTCCTCATATATTCAACCTGTTTTGCTCGCGCGTACAGTGATTTCAACATTCCGCACGTTATTGACCACCACTCCTTACTAATTCAACAACGATCCTTGATCCAACTTGAGTCATAGCTCATTACTATATTTTTCCATTCACTGTTGTCTTCCGCTTTACATGTTCCTCGCGCTTGATGACTCCATTGGATGAGACTGAATTGAAAGGAAATCCTAGAGATGAAATGTAGAGCTGTGTTTATCTAAATATATAAAAAGGTCCACTCGAAACAACACTGATCCCTTATCCGACTTAAACGACTCAACCTGGAATCACACCACAACAGCACACATGGATAACAAGATCGTCAGACCTTGAAATAAACAGCAGAGAAACCACGAGCATCGCTTAGAGAGAGGTTGTTATGGATTGGAATATTTCTACCTCCACTATCATGAAGGTCTCCATGGGCCGCAGTTATAGTATTTTGAACAAGTCTATCATGCGAAAAATGTAGCTATAGCGATGCTTGAGAGGGTTCCTTGTCCTTCCACGCTAGTAGACGCCGAGCCAGGCGCTATGTTATGAGATGCTCATTGAGCTTTGCACGAGACGCGAAGAGCGAATCCACATTTTAATGCAACACAGATATATCAGGACCGTATCCGTGAGGATCGTACGTCACGATCAAAAGAACCATCTCGGAGCTGTGTTAGATGGAAGTGCGGAGCGGATGTCAATCGTCTGGCTGTAACACACCATATTGTCATTTTAGTACAAATACAACATCAGCTTCTCACATTCCGATTGCCAGCTGTAAACTTTACAGCACGATACCAAATCATAATCAACGTATCAGGTAGCTCAATACGCACTCCCAGCGCTCGGCAGCCCGTCTGGGAAGTATTCAGCGAAGAGCTTGGGGTAATGTCTTTGCGCGACGTCGGGGTGGCTTTTAACCCTTCCAATGAGGTTTACATTGCCGGAGGGTTTACGATCAAATTCAGAGAAGTTCACGGCTATTCGAGTTGAGATATCAGCTGAGTTGAACGACAAGAGAGAGGAAAAAGGAACGTACATTCCGTCTTAACGACTTCACCTCTTCCTTCTTTGAGCTTCAAGATCTCTTCGGGGACTACGAGAGAGCATTAGCGAAAAGTTCATATTCAGAAACGATAGATAAGCCTACATTCCATTTGACTCTCCGCCAAACGGGCATCAAGACTGATGTTTTGGAAGAAAGGAACGGAGTACCGCGGTGTCGAAGGCTCGCCTGGTCCAGCGCGGAGTGAGAGGACGCGATGGGATGTCGCACGGGCTAGGCCTTGGGTTACGAATTCAAGGGCTTATTGAGAACACGAGCGTCAATGAACGAGTGGAGGGTTGTTGAGCAGGCAAGACGTTACCTTTGCCGATGTTAACGACGAACGTGTTTGGGATGGGTGGAGCGTCGATCCATTGGCCAGTGAGGTTCTGGACTTGAAGACCTTTGTGTGGTGAGGCTTGGAGAAGCTGGTATTCGGGTTCGTTAGTTTGAAAAAAAAAAGGTCCGGAATGTGAGGGGGATTCAAACGGACAAAAGTCAAGAACCCGGCATCGTAATGTGGTCCGACACCCTGGTCGTCCGCATCAGGATCGGTAACGACAGGGTATTTCACGATCTTTCCACGGTGTTGCATCTTCTCTGGTGTATCGTAGAAGTGATTGAGTGCGTCAGGTGGTAGACCGAATGCTTCGGCGAGGAGAGAGATGAAAGTATAACCGAGCTCTTGGACTTGTTCAAAGTACCGTTCGAGCGTTACATGGAATCCTGGGATAAGAGATTCGTCTGGCCACTATATGAATCCTCAGTTCATAGAAAATGACCCAATACCTGTGATCAATACCTGTGAAGGTCCCCATAGTCTGTAATATTCTGGCACATCCGCACCCTCCCTCCATCGTGTCTCATGTTTCGTACCGAAATCAAACTGCTCCCTACGATCAGTTTTCCCCCTTGTCAGCTCCGCACCCAACCTTGAATATCCCAAGAAATGTGGCGAATTCGCCATGCGGATCGCATCCTTCGCCTCTTGCGGCAGCCCGAAGAGTTTCGGGATGTAGTCGATCAGAGCAGCGATGGATTCGGGCGCGACTGGTGGATTGGCGAGATAAAGGAACCCGACGTTGATCAGTGCGTGCCTCAGCTGCTCAATGAATAGAGGTTTATTGGTGGTAAGATTGTTCCAGTCGAGGATAGGGACAGATGAGAAGTTAGCGCCGGAAACGGTGGGTACCGGCATGGTCGTCTAGATTGAAGGTTTGTGGGAGGTTTTGAGGTCTAGTAAAATAGATAGATAAGTACATAGATAACTTTGGAATGCGCGATGCCATCATGATTGCAAGTCATTTGACTATGCAAGATTACGCGATCATGGCGTGGATGATCAGATCTAGACTCACTATACACGAGGTGAACCCCGAAAAGAGTACTTACGGGCAAGGACGATCAGTGCCGCATTTTGAATGATCTGAATGCTGGATTATAGAGTAAATCAAGGAAAGATGGTGTTTGCGTGTCTCACGTTCTGTTAATCCATTGATCGTTCTACCTTTTTATTTCTTTGTTTGTACAAACTCAACCAGCGTGTAACTCTGCATAACTAGTCGCTGAAACTCCTCTTGGATATTAGAACTTGACGAAAAGACCTCTTTCCGTGACAATCTCTCGGAAGTACTAGTTTTTCGGATTGACAGCCGCATCCGATTGAAAGCTTCCGTGTTACCCACTATGATTCCCAAGTTTCTTCGTTTGGGAATCCGTTCTCTCCTTCACAAGTCTAAAGTTGGGCTGAAGATGTCTAATTGACCATGCAGAAAGCGTCTTCCCCGTGATTGGCCCTCATCGTTCCGATCCACATGGCACATGATCATAATACCCTATTTAGATTTCGGCTCGTCGGGTCGCATTTCCGCGAGTTGGCTCCAGGTTGTGACGATGGTCATTTTTTAGGTACACGGAATTCTGGCATCCCTTCCAGACTACTCTCATCGGACTCTGGTAGACGCTGAAGACAAATCGGTGCAAATCGCCTTCCCGGAGTGTCACATCGCCTTCATAGCGAACATAAGATTACATAGTTATCAGGTCGAGAAATCGCTGTATTTGGGCATACGGATTTGGAATACTCTCGGAGAGTTTTCACCAGGAACGAGGGCCGCGATGATTTCGATACCGCAGTTAACCGTGTGAGTCCTAGGGATGGAAATTATATTTGGACTGAGTAGCATTCCAACCGTCATTATCAACGTTTTTCCAAAAGGTGAATACCGATCTCTAATGAGATTCGAATCCCAACGTACTCCTCGTGATAAGGCGTCTCCGACTTATTGAGATTTAACGAAGGACTACGACTTAGACGTGGCTTTCGGATGCGGATTCGTTTTCATCAAGTACCATCAGATCCAGAAGATGCGAAGCCAGCCATAGGTCAAAAAGCTCATCTGGTTCGTACGACAATATAGGCTTTGAGGATATCCATCTTCCTACCTGGACACAGATATATCAACAGACGAGAAAAAATTCCACGTACCTCAAAGATGGGACGGCAGAGGGATGTCAACGATTCGCAAGTTGGAATGCTTAGAATCCAAAAGGGCGAGGCGGCGGCGCAGATGGCAGTTTCCACTTTTGAGGCGAAGCGTTGTCATTGGGGAACGTCTGGATTTCACGACCATGCGAATCGAGTCCTGGAATACAGATGAGTCAAGGCCGGAGAAAAAAATAAGTTGGAAAAGTTGCTGAGCCTACTATCGAACATTTAAACGATATAACTAGCCCTACGCAGAATGCCCATTTGTGCCCAGGTAAAAGTGTCGACCTTTCGAGTCCACTGGGCAAGTGAAAGCGAAGGTAGAAAATGGGGCCGGTAATATGCGCCAGCCAGATGTCGAGGCTATCGAGGTGGACGAGGAAATTATCGTAGCTGACGTCAGATGACAAAATTGTAGAGGTAAGTTTGAGAGGTTGATAGTCAATTGCCGCCTCGGATCCCATGAGAGCGCCTAGAAAACACTAATGAATAGTGGTGATGCACAAAAGAAAGGGGAAGCGAACCCTATTGATGTAAATCTCCAAGGCAGCGACATTGGCAAACTCGATAGGTGAAGCCATGAAATGATATCGGCGACCTTCGAAGCCGAGAAGTTGGCGCGACGTTGGCTATCATCTTGGGAATGTGTAGCGCAACCAGGATCGGACCGTGTCAAATCGTAAAGATACTGTAGAGTACGATACTCTGAAGAGATGCTGTAGTTCGTATTTGCTAAAGCAGGATGGGGAACACTCGTCACCGACAAAGTGACCACTTGCGTCATAATCTCGGGAGACACACACATCAATGGCAGTTCAGTCTGCCAATCAGCCATATAACAGACTTATGGGGATTGTAAGAATACTAGGAACGCTTCAGTGAGAATCTCACCACACTCACAATCCCAGAGTCAAAATCCCAGAGAATATTTTAATTTCATGCAACACCCGATTTGTCAGCCTAACTTTGTACTCGAGCCCTTGCCAGCAAGCTCTTCTCATACAATGGATGTCGCTTGATTTAGTTGGATTAGTAAATAGATTAGATATGTGGATTGAATTGGAATCATGACCAAATGCAGTACCATAGGTATAAATTGATTAGTGGGTATTATAAACGTAAATGTCATGAGCTGAATCCAAAGAGACAAATACACATAGATGATGACCAATGGCTGTTCAGTGTGCTCACGAATCAACTCAACGCGTAGCAGGACCCTTCGATCCGTCGCCTTTCCTGCCTCCCAAAGTTCCCGCGATCGCCATAAACCTCGTTTTTCCTTGGCCCTCATCCTTCCTCCAACCGTCCTTACTCCTCCTCGCCTTAACCTGACCCAGCACTCTCATCCCAAACCTTGGCGTCTCCACCTCCACTTCCTCCTCAATATCAGGTAACGGTATCGTCGGTGGGCTCGGCGGCGGTGGCGGCGGGATCCAGGGTGGAAGTGGCTCGGAAGCATGTGGAAGGGAAGGTAAGGACGGGGATGGGTAGGGCGAAACCAACCGGATCGGGGAGAGTAGTCTGACATCGGCGTTGGTGGTATTGGTATTCGGAGAGTATACGGGGCTAGATGCGGGTGACGCAAGAGGGAGATAGGATAATGGAGCTGGAGTTGGAGCAAGAGGGAGATAGGATAGTGGAGCGGGAGCTGGAGCTGGAGACTGCAGAGGGGATGTGAGAGCCGTGACGAATGACTGGGCGGGAGAGAGGGGCTGCTCCGTGGGTATTTGGACGGGGATTTCGGGTCGCGGAGTGTCTTTAGAGGGGGGAGTATAAGGCGGAGTGGGTAGCGGTGCAGCGGGAGATGGTTGAGGTGTCGAAGAGGAGGGAAAGGAACCAAATGCGGGCAGATATTGGTTCAGTGACGAAGCGGGCGAAGGAGGGAAATCGTTGGCTTCCCATGTGCTTGGGATAAGTGCGATGGGAAGAAGCCATGTCGCCGTTAGTATGACGCCATGCCCTTATAAGAGAAAGGTATAAATTTATATAGTGAACGAAAAACGAAACGGCACATACCATAATCGTAGCTCTGGATCGTTCCCCAACTCCACGAGATAAAGCTCCCGAGGTATCCAATATATGGGATCAACGTTTGCAACAGCAGAACAGCGGGGCGTACGGCAGGCGGAAGGGCGGTAAGAGGTAGGTTGTGGAAGAACCACGTTAAGGCGGTGGTGATGGTAGCTGTGCGCTTAGCATACTCCATCGACTTGTCACCGAGAGTGTCCATTACAGGCGCAGGGAGGTATCTTTGCAGCAGATCAGCATAAATATCATGAACACAAGGAACGTGAACGTACATGCGATATCCCCACCATACGGCCTGGAAAGAAAGGTTCGTCGTCGATGGAATCCATACACGCTTCTTTGTCTGCGTGTAGGGGCGGGCACTGCGACCGCTTGGTGACGAAGGTAGTGACGTGGCTATTGAGGGTGCCAGACTGGACGTCGGATGGGCACCAGGCTCAACAGCAGAGTTGGTACTCCAAACAGAGAACGGCCACATCCCCGTCCATCCCGCAACCTGCACTGTTTCTGACGCTGGGTCGACAGTTTGCTCTTCCTGTTCTTCTGGATTGAAAATACCAGACTCCGCGACTTCTACGAGCGAGAGATTCGAAGGCAAAAGGGGGGAGTACATCATGATTCCAGAGGCCTCGCCGACGTTGTCTCCCACCGATCGACCGTCTTCTTCACCACCATTTCCATCAGCATCTTTCGCATGCTGACCACCCTCACCCTCGAGATTCTCCAGGACACTCCATACGCTCACTCGACGTTCCCGTACATCGTCATCATGTCGACCGCCATTCATCACCGTCGCACTCTGAAGCATTGCGAAGAGTTTGGCGTCGTGGATCGGAGTGATCCCGCGCGGCGGTACTGGGTTTCCATCCTCGTAACGCTGAGGTTCTTTCGCATGTCCCTGAGATTTGGGAACACTAGATGAAGGTGATGGGAGAGTCTTGAGGAGAGACTGGATTCTTGAGGCGAGATAAGTTGGTTCAACTCGGTCAGAATCATTTGGTAATGGTTCGCCTGGGTAAACAAAGACTGAGCACTGAAACATCAATGAACTGAGTTTCCGCACTATAACTAGCTTCACCAGTCGAGTTGAAAGCGGATAAATTCTGATCAGAGGTCACTTTTGTGGTTGCTGTCGTCGGCCCGAAGTTAAAATTCCTGAGCTTGTCGAGGACACCAAAGAACAACGACTGGTCTTTCTCCAAAGCATGTCCAACAGCAAAATCTTCACTCCTAGACATACTACTGCCTCCAGTGACGATGAACGATTCCTCGGGCATACTGGCGGCAGAGCCTTTTCCACTGAGACTGCGCACAAACAGCCGCAGGACGCCCTCCACAAATGAGCTGTCAGTTGTCTGGTCAGCTACCTTCGAGCAGACGACTGCTCAGAGTTGCGGTCAGGAGCAAGTCCGAAACGACATCGTAGTCGTTCCCAACGGTTCAAGCAAGAGACAGCTCACGGAATTGTTGCAAAAGGTGATTATGTAATTTTGAAGGGAAAATCAAATCAAGGGCAAATGATCCGAGCCGGCTGGGAGCAGCGTAATTAGGCGATCTCCACGGGCTCGGGGGCATGTATTTCCAGGGATATTATAACCTACACGCTGCCAGTGAAACCTAGATGATTTCAAACATAAGTACTCAGTCAATCAAAAGTCCAGGATCAACGCAGATTCAAATTGTAACAGCAATTCCCGCGGCAACTCAGTATTGCTCAGTATGCCTAGAGACTACTTCCGCTTGAAAATGCTGCTTTCATTGTGGCTGTCGAATCGACTCAAGAGGTGAGTAATACTTATTACTATCTGCTGAGGAGATAAGACCAAGAGACCGCTATCTCATTGACATTAAAGTCGAATATGGACAAGCCTGTTCACACGGCCTGATGCTAGAGCTCGGATTTGAATGTGCCTACAGATTAGAGCTAGCAAAACAAACTCACGAGTTTGAGGAAGGATACTGCCCACTGGCAAGCTCATCCGTATTACTTTCTCTTTCATTGCTGCTGGACTTATTCTTCCCTCCTTGGTAATAAGGCAGGCTATCAAGCCCGCAACATGAGGGGCGGCCTATGATCGTGAAATCTTGTTAGACTTTCTTAAATAGATAGGCTTGATGGAGTAACGAACCATGGAAGTGCCAGAAAGGGATTTGGTCGCCTTGCCATATGATGTCAGGTTTTGAGAAATACCGCACAGTCTCAGCAGGAGGACTCACCTCATCGCCGCCAATATAAGTGCTTTTAATGTTGTTTCCAGGAGCATATACGTCAACCTGTGGGCCGTAATTGGAAAAAGAAGCTCGTTTATCGTCAATATCGGTGGCCCCAACAGTGATACCTGCGGGAGCGCGCGCAGGAGAAAATTCGTTGGCATCCATGTTCTCGTTGCCAGCCGCAGTCTGAACCCATGGACCCATTTATCAGCCAGTCTGAACGCTTGATAACAAGCTTAGCTCTTGAACGTTAACACCGGGAGTACCGACCTGCCAGTCTAACGGTCCTATCAACTGCTCCATTTCTTTTTATGCCAAGAGACATGGAGGTTACAGCAGGGCGTTGGCGCCTTTTTTGTTCCTTGATAACCCAGATCATACCACTGATACTTGTATATTTAAAGTGTCAGTATGTAGATTGCATGAAAATGCGTTAAAGCGTACAGTGCATGAATGGAGCCAGACCTATGATGGGTAGTTGATGATCATTTGAGGGTGGATAGAACTTTATGAACACTCACCCTTGATCGTTGAGAACTTTGACGGCAATGATAGTAGCTTTCTTTGCTACTCCCCATGTCGCACTTGCTGCAATGCCACTGGATAAACAACCGCGACTAAGTTACGTGGAACGTTGGAGTACGGGGTGCTGACTTACGCGCAATGAGTCCCATGTCCGTCATTGTCCTTGTTTGTGTCCGCATCACTAGCGAAGGTTTTTCCCCAGATTGCACAACCATGAAAGTCACTCTATACCCATAATCAATACTTAACAAGTCTTTGCATCTGCATCCTTCATATTGATACTCACGTGTTGTGTATCTACACCTTAACTGCACAATAACGGCACAAGGATGAAGAATTAGATGATATTCTGCTGCTCAGACGGCATTAATCGAGATTTCTACCTGTGTCTGAATATTTAGTGAGTACATTGAGTCTGTTTCATGTTTACGAGTACAAAGGCCTACCGAGGATGTAGATATCAACTCCAGAGCCCCCATTCGGCTGATATAAATAATCAGATCTGTCATCCAGGAAATCAGCCGTGCTAACGGTCTCATGCTTCGATGACAGGCGTACGGAGTCATGACCTTCTCCAATGAGGATGCGGGAAGTCATGTAGCTTTTCTAGGACTGCCAGCTCAGTAGACGTAAAGTCGCGGAACAGCTGCCGCCCGC
>JABAKA010024299.1:0-11122 GCA_018857285.1 Termitomyces sp. Mi166#008 | reverse complement strand
GATCTGCTGGGTCAGGAACTTGTCTGAATTATATACAGAGCAGGATTGAAGCTAGAGGGCTGAAAGTAGGACCAAAAGGAAGGGCTGAAGAAGGAGAATAAAGAAAAATTATAGCAAGGCAGAGAGGTAAAAGGTGGAGAGAGATAGGTCCCCTGACAGACATTTGCAAGCACTAGCTGAAGGAGGACTGGGAGTGTGACTTGTGCCATAAGTTGCTGGGCTCAAAACAGAATGGGCAGAAGTTCTGGGACTTCTACCAGGGAGTTGTTAAGCTTAACATCATGCTAAAGGACACCAACTCACACCATGACAACAAATGCCTCCATAACCTCCTGGAGGCTGCACTGGACAAGGATCTTGACAACCAGGCTACTGAAGACAAGATTAATCAGATTGTGGACCTGAAGAAATGGGCAAATGTGATTGACAACCTGGACACAAAGCAGCAAAATGAGCTCAAACATATCTGTATTGAAGCTGATGAATCGGTCCATAAATGCCAAGCTCTTGTATCTGAGCGTGGAGGGAACATGCCTAAAAAGAAGACTAGTTCCTCTGGAGGTGCAGACCAAGCAGGAAAGGCAAAGTGCACTCCTTGACTGACAGACCGTGAACGGCAGTATCTGATTGAGACTTGGGGCTGCTTCAAATGCCACTGCCCACATGCTGGTCATTACTTGGACGAGTGCACTGAGGAGTACCTGAAGCTGGGTCAGCTCCAGATCCTGTCAGACTGGGTTGCCAAAGAAGAGAGAGGGGAAGAGTGCAGGGAATGCTACGTCCTCTTTTGAAACAGCCACTGCAAGCACATCAAGCATGACCATGGTGACAAAAGCAAAACCAGTGGTGACTTTTGCATTATGGGATGAAGATGACAATTCTATGGCGGCAATTCTGCCTCAAGGATCTCCACTGTGCTCTGCCATCATTGAAGAGGTATCAGGCAAGGATTTGACTAATGAGGTGAGCGTTGATGATTACCGTGCCCTGCATTACTGCTGGCGTTGTCTTGTTGATGGACTTGCCATGGAGGCATCTGTACCTGTTATATTGTTGATTGACTGTGGAGCACACCTGACCCTGATAACCCCAGAATTAGTATTGCAACTTGGACTCCATACTTTTGCCCTGAAGAAACCTGAACCTGTATCCATCACTCTGTCTGCACCGAATGAACCAAAATGCATAGTAACCTTGACACATTACATGAAGTTATCCATGGCATCAATGGACAATCGCTGGAACTCAAAAACAATTGTAACTTTAATGGCATCAGGCCTGTGTGCACCGCTTGTACTTGGTATCCCCTGGCTTAAGAAAAATAGCATTGTAATAAACTACGAAGCAATGACCTGTGTAGATAAAAATGCAAACTATGATTTGTTCAATCTGCCTGCTCTGCCTGCTCCACCCCCTCGTCCTCGTCTGTGGACTAAGGATATCTTGAACCAAGTATGTGCTGACCAGAAAGCAATGCTTGCAGAACTGAAATACGTGTGTGCAGAACGTTATGTTCGACTCAAGCACATGAATTTGTTTAAAGACATCTTGCCAGTTAATGTGGTTGCAGCAATCCAAGGGAGGATCTGCCAGCTGGCTGAGGAGAAGAAGCTAATAAAATTGGACACATCACTGAAAGCTGAGTTCAAGGAAATTTTTGAACCTATTCTGCATGCTGAAATGCTACCAATGGATGTGTTCATGGAAATCCACCTGAAAAAAGATTCTGAGAAGGTGTACTGCAGAATTTTGACTCACGCTTACCAGTGCCCTAGAAAGTATCAATCAGTGTTCCAAACCCTGATCCAACAGCACCTGGATGCAGGTCAGATTTGACCTTCATCATTGCCACACACTTCACCAGTGTTTATCATTCCCAAGGTGGACCCTTCAGTTTTACCTCAGTGGGTGAACAACTACTGTCACCTGAACACGCTCATGACTGCTGATGCACACACAATGACCCATGTTGATGATATTCTTCATGACTGTGCCAAAGAGAAGATCTGGGTGACTATCGACATGACAAACTCATTTTTCCAAACACAGATGCACCCTGACCATGTTCACTTGATGGTGGTCTCAACACCATTTGAATCCTTTGAATGGCTTGTGATGCCCATGGGGCTAAAAAATGCGCTGGCTATACATTAGCAGCAGTTTAACCATGTGTTGTGTGAATACATAGGCAAGATCTGCCATGTTTACCTTGATGACATCGTGATTTGGTCTTCCTCAATTGAGGAGCACACTCAAAACATTTGCTTGGTTCTTAATGCCTTGAAGGCTGCACATTTATATGTTAACTCTGTGAAGACTTGCCTGTTCTGCACTGAGATTGACTTCCTTGGCCACTATATTAGTGCCTTGGGGATCAAGGCTGATGGCAAGAAAGTCAAGCAAATTGTGGCATGGCCATGACTGAAATCGGCCTCAGATGTCTGCTTATTCCTGGAATTAGTCCCTTACATTGGCATTTTCCTCCCTGATCTGGCACAATACACAGACATCCTGAATCTGTTGATGATGGGAGAGGCCAACAAGTGTTTCCCATCTTGGCTGGACAAGCACCAGCACATGTTTGAGGGTATCAAGTCCCTCATCATTGGTTGTAAGTGCCTGACCATGATTGATCATGACGATCTGACGAAGTCTATATTTGTGACAACCGATGCTAGTGACCAATGTTTGGGCATGGTACTGTCCTTTGGAGAGAGCTGGGAGTCTGCATGTCTGGTGGCTTTTGACTCAACGACCTTCAAGGGCACTGAGCTGAATTATCCAGTTCATGAGAAAGAATTGCTTGCCATCATCTGTGCACTACATAAATGGTGCATGGACCTGGTCAGATTGTCTTTTGTAGTTTTCACAGATTATAAAACACTGGAGAACTTCAATATGCAGTGTGACTTGTCCTGTCGTCAAGCTCGCTGAATGGAATTCTTGAGTCAGTTTGACTGCCGCATTGTGTATGTTAAAGAAGAGGACAACACTGTTGTCAATGCCTTATCCCGTTTACCTGTCACTGAACCTGAGAATAGCAAGGTGGCAGTGATTGCCGCACTGCATCTGTATGTCTTTCCTGATGATTCATCGCCAGCCATGGTGCTCATCCTGCCTGCCGATGGCATCTTGCCTTGGGCAGCAGCCTATAGCTTGGTGAAGGCTGAAGAGGTTGAGGCTGCACTCCTGGCTGCAACTCTTTCGGTCTCAAATGACCCTGATCTACTAAAGACTATTGTGACTGGATATGACTCAGACCCCTGGATTCAATCATTGGCACGCACAGCGCTGGGCATGAGCAATGTCAGCAATATTGATGGCCTGTGGTTCATTGGCGATCGTTTCCATATCCCCCATGTTGGAACAGTTTGAGAGACCTTGTTCAGGCTTGCACATGACGCACTCATCCATTTTGGGTTCAATAAAACGTATGTGTTCCTGCAGTCTGCTCTGACTACTACTGGCCTAAGATGTGTCATGATCTCAAACTGGGTTATATTCCCTCTTGCCATGAATGTCAGCATAATAAGTCAACAAGGTCGAAACCTTCTGGGCCTCTTTACCTGCTGCCTGTGCCTGACAGCTGAGGGGACTCCATGGCCATGGATTTCATTGGCCCCCTGCCTGAGGACCAAGGATTTAATTGCATCTTAACAATTACTGATTGCTTGGGCTCAGATATCTAGATTGTACTGACATGCACTGATATTGGAGCTGAGGATCTCGCAGTTCTTTTCTTTGACCATTGGTTCTGTGAAAATGGCTTACTATTGAATATTGTATGTGACCGTGATCGCTTGTTCATACCTATGTTCTGGCAGGTGCTCCATGCGCTGACAGGTGTAGACATCAAGATGTCCACCACTTACCACCCTGAAATGGATGGCTCCAGTGAGCATTCTAATAAGACCATAGTACAATTGTTACACTTTTGGGTCATCTGCAATCAGAGAAATTAGGTGTGTGCTTTGTCTCACGTTAGGTTTGCAATGACAAACATGGTGAATTGTTTGACCGGTTTCTCCCTGTTCCAGCTCAAGATGGGCCATAGCCCTAGGCTGATCCCACCTCTGATGCCTGTTGCATGTATGAATGTGGGCAAGAACATTCAACGTGCTTGTGTGGTGCTTGACAGGCTCCTGACAGACATTGAAGAGGCAAAAGATAATTTATTGCAAGCTAAGATTGCCCAGGCTGCGCAGGCAAATAAGTACAGGGCTCCAGACTTTGAACTAAAGATTGGTGACCATGTGAGATTACCGACTGAGAACCAGCGCTGGGAGTACAAATCAAAAACTGGTTTTTGGGCTGCAAAGTTTATGCCTTGCTTTGATGGTCCATTTTGCATCTCTGAGATCAACAAAAAGGGCTCAACAGTTACACTGGACATCCTTAATGCACTGAAGAATGCCTGCCAAACTTATCACTTCTCTGAAATTATTCCTTTCCATGAGAACAATCCAGACTTGTTTCCTAGTTGTCAATTGGCAGAACCAGGCCCTGTTGTGATGGATGAAAACGCAGAAGAATGGCCTGTGGAAAGAATCATCAATGCCCATCATCATGGGCAAGGATGGCAATACCTTGTGAGGTATGCAGGCTGGGGGCCAGGAAAGGATTGCTGGTTACCCAAGGCTGAATTGGCAAACAACGTGGCTCTTGACATGTGGCTGGAGAAAAATGGAGTGAGGAACACAGCCTGAATGGATTGGACATGTCCCTTATTTACTTGCTTCTTCGTTTTCTTTTCTGGCCAGTGATAGCTTTTTCCACTGAGTTTTTGACACACCCACATAAGCATTCATTTGCATTACTTACTGATGTACTTTTCACTTTCACTGCTCTGTTTTTTTTGTTTTTTTTTTTTTTTTTGCTATTTGTTGTTTTAAGGAGAGGGAGGGTGTAAGCCTTGCTTACATAAGCAGACACGATCAGGTGGCAGACATTGGATGTCTGCCAGAGAGCTCTTGACTCATAACCATATCATCATCTGTAGACTACACTCTGCTCTGCTATACATATGCTGTTCCTGTTCTGATCTGTTTTGAATGTGTTAGTGTTGCCTACAGTGAGTAGGCTTCCACTACATTATATAAGTAATTCAGGTGTATAAGTTTGATGTGCCTGACTTTTGGTGCACCTGACTGGACAAAACTTTGTGAGGCAATTTGGATCTTGGATATTTATTCTGTTCTTCCAGAATTTCATTTGTCAATCTAATTTAGTTGATTTTGGCATACAAATTTTGGATCAAGATTTTGGCTCATGATTTTGACTGACAATTTCAGCTCAGCACTTTTTTGGCTATTCCATGAGAACCTTTGTCTCTGGCCTTGCTTCATACATAGCTCACTCATGTATTTGTTATTTCTTCTCAATACATGCTGCTTCTTTTTAGTCTGTGTTTGTAATGGCTATACCTTCAGACAATATTCAGATTGCATTTTGGAAGTTGGAATGGGCTGTTAATGTTTCTGTCAGGGGACCTATCTCTCTTCACCTTTCACCTCTCTGCTCTGCTATGATTTTTCTTTATTCTCCTTCTTTAGCCCTCCCTTTTGGTCCTACTTTCAGCCTTCTAGCTTCAATCCTGCTCTGTATATAATTCAGACAAGTTCCCAACCTGGCAGACTGGCAATGTCTGGCAACTTCTGGAGTTTGATCATTTTCAGAGATTTGCCCCTTTAGGTTTTCCTTCCTTGTGGCTGACTTGTGGCTTTTGTGTATTGTACAGTTCCTTTCTATGCATCAGAAGCCTCTGAAGCATCACTCCTGGCATAGGCAATCCTCAGACTTGTTCTCTTTGGATTTTCCTCTGTCAGGTGAGTATTTAGATTGGTAATCATCTGTACAACACTCAATATACTTTGGATTTTCCACCCTTACAGCAGAACAAGACTCCAACTTTGGTCTGGGAGCCCCCCTTTTCTGCTTGAACTCTCCTTCTTGCCTCCTATTGGTTTCTCCCCCACCAGACTACTTCTAGCCCCTACAGCCTCCATAACTCAACCAACTGCTCCAGCCAATCCCTCAGATGCTTCCAGCCCCCAGGACAATGCCTGGAACTGTCTGCTTGCTCTAGAGACTCAGATGCAGACTACCCAAACCTCTTTGACCCTGCACATGACTGAACTTGCCAGATTGCACCAAACTATGGACACCATCTCACACTCTCTTCAGATGCTCTTAGAGCATCTTCCTTCTACTCCAGTCACTACCCCCACACCTCCTACACCACCAGAGATGAATCCTACACCTCACTTTAACATCTCTGCAGCTCCACACACAAAAATACCCTGCCCAGCACTCCCTGACACTTACAATGGAGACCAAGCAGTGGATGAATGCTTTCTTCATTGCTACTTGGCACAAGGTTGCTTGTGACCAGTGGCAGCTTATGGAGCTAAAGTGTGAGCTACAACATCCTAACACTTCTCATCCAGTCCATCGTCCTTCTCAGTTGCCAGTCACTCATCTCCTCCCTACTGCACATGCTTTCTTTATCACTCCACCACCTCCAGCACCAGCACCATCTCTACCTTTAAGAATTCCCATGGAAGTGGATGCCTCTTGCCAATGTGCATCAACACCTCTCTTGTGCCATCACTGCAGAAAACCTAGCCACTTTGCATGCTACTGCCCTCAGGGACTGGAGGTGTCCTCTTTCTCTCTGAGCAAGAGGAGCTTCTGCTACAGCTTTTGGCTGCAAAGGTCTCCTGATGCTTGACCAGTGGATCTATCTTCTGAAGTGGGCCTTACAGCTTCATCCACTGAACAGGAAGAGAATTTTTAGTTGAGCAACAGATGAGTTGTATGCCTCCACTGCCTGGTGCTAATCGGTTTGCTTGTCTGTCTATAGAACCTGACAATACATGTTCCTCTGTTAACAATTTAATGACTGAATCTATAAGCACCCTCTTGGACATACAAAACCCTTCCCTGGTCAAAGGCTTGACCAGAGTCCTCTCCCTCTCCATCCTCTCACCCGCATATCCCTGCCTGGGAATGACACCTCCCTTGTTGGTATGTTGTTGCTTCTTCTCCATCCTTGTATACAGCATTGATGGCACTCTTAATGAAGCAGGATCTATCCACTCTGTGGTGGATCTTGTTCTGTGCTACTGCTCTTATTCAGAATGTGCCATCTTTGCTGTTACTAGCCTTGAGAAGCAAGACATGATCCTGGGCTTTACTTGGCTTCAAGAGCACAATCCAGAGATCAATTGGTCAAAGGGTGAGGTGCACATGAGTAGGTGCCCTCAGCATTGTTCTACTTGTGCCAATGAGGTCTGAGAGAAGCACAGAGCATTAGTTTGTGAGTGTGCTGCTATATGCACTTGTTGTGTAGGGCATATTCCCTTTGCTGACATTGACCTGTTGGATCCTTCCCCTCTGGCATTTCCTCATAGAGAGGGCTTCTATGAGGATGTCTGGGGCATGGAAAGTGAAACCCAGCAGGAAGATGGATGTGAGGGTGAGTTTATCAGTGCTCCAGACTCAGAGTCTCCAGATGAGGCTATAGAGGTAGGTGATAAGATTTATGCTGCTAACAGCTGCAGAGATCCAGGCTAGTCAGACTACATCTCAGTGCCTGGCCCAAGCATTTGCAGCAAACTCCCAGCCCAAACCCTTGCATAACACAGTTCCTCATCACTTTCAGAACTTTGAAGATGTGTTCTCCAAGGCATTGTTTGACTTCATGTGATTGAACTTGTTCTGGATGCAGAACCTTCTAGCTGTAAAGTATACCCCCTTGCTCCTTAAGAGCAAGATGAGCTAGATGTGTTCTTGCAAAAGAATCTCAACTCTGAATGAATATGCCCTTCAAAGTCTCTGATAGCCTCTCCAGTCTTCTTCATCAAGAAGAAGGATGGATTCCTTCATCTGGTTCAAAACTACTCTATTCTAAATGCAATGATGGTGAAGAATCACTACCCCCTTCCACTTATCTTTAAACTAGTCAACAATATCTGAGGTGCATGCTACTTCACCAAGTTGGACATCTGTTGGAGCTACAACAATGTGCGCATTAAAGAAGGAGACAAGTGGAAGGCTGCATTTTGAACTAACCATGAAATCTTTGAACCTCTGGTAATGTTCTTTGGGCTCACAAATAGCCCTGCCATCTTTTAGACAATGATGAATGATATCTTCCATGACCTGATTGCAGAAGACATGGTCTGTGTTTACCTTGATGATATTCTCATTCATACTAAAACACTAGAGGAGCATTGATGGATCATGCACATTGTCTTGGAACACCTTTGCCAATATCAGCTCTACCTCAAGCTTGAGAAGTGCGAGTTTGAGCAGACTAAGGTTGAGTACCTTGGGCTAATCATCTTGCATGGAATGGCAGAGATGGACCCTGTAAAAGTGGCTAGTGTAGCAAGTGTAGCAGAGTGGCTAGAACCCAAGAACAAGAAGGAAGTACAGGCCTTTTTAAGCTTCACCAACTACTACTGGAGATTTATCAAAGACTTCTCACACTATGCACATTCTCTCTTTGACCTTATAGTTGAGGATGCTGCTTGGCAATGAGGAGCACCACAGCAAGCCACCTTTGATGCTCTAAAACAAGCTGTTGAAGCTGATAGCTCAGACTTTGCCATTGGAGTGGTACTGTCTCAGCAGTCTAAAGAGAATGGCAAGTGGCATCCCATAGCCTTCTCTTCAAAGAGCTTGAACCTTGAACATGGTGGAGTGGAGCTATAAGATCCATGATAAGGAGATGCTTGCAATTATTTGATCCTTTGAGGAGTGGTGGCATTTTCTTGAGGTGCATGGCATGAGTTTGAAGTTTGGATTGACCACAAGAACCTTCAGTACTTTTGAACAGCAAAAAAACTCAATTGCCATTAAGCTCAATGGTCCTTGTATCTGGCCAACTTTGATTTCTCACTGCACCATAAACCTGGATGGAGCATGGGCAAGCCAGATGCACTATCTCAGTGAGCTGACCATGGCATGGGGACAAATGATAACAACAACATTGTCCTTCTTAAGCCAGAGCTGGTTTTCATTTGTGCTCTTGAAGGTATGGTGGTCCAAGGGGATGAGGTGAACATCCTTAGAGATATATGACAAGGAAATTGCAAGGGCACACAGGAGAATGTTGTGGCCAAAGCAGCTATAGCCTTGCATGCCAATAAAAGTAAGGGGGCAAAATTGGTATGCACAGATGAATGAGCCTTGCAGGATGACCTGCTCACTTTCTAAGGGTGCATCTATGTCCCTGACATTCCTGAGCTCTGAAGGCAAATTGTAGAACAGCATCACAACTCCTGCATTGCTGGTCATCCAGGCAGGTGGAAGACTCTGGAGCTCATATCCTGCAACTACTAGTGGCCTCAGATGTCATGGTACATTGGCTCTTACACCAGCACCTGTAACCTCTGTTTATAAACCAAACCTTGTTGTCAACTCCTTATCAGACAGCTTTATCCTCTTTCTGTCTCTGCAGAGCACTGGAGCATATCCTGGTTGGACTTCATAGTGAAACTACCAGATGCTCATGAGTATGATGCCATCATGGTAGTGGTGGACCTTTGTAGTAAGCAAGCTCATTTCATTCCCACCCACACATCATGCTCTGCTATGGAAGCTGCCAATCTCTACCAGAAGAATATTTGGAAGCTGCATGGCCTGTCTGATGCCTATGTCTCTAACTGAGAACTGCAGTTCATTGCAGAGTTTACTGGAGAGCTCTACCACCTTCTCAGTGTAAAGCTTTGCAACTCTTCTGCCTACCACTCTCAATTTGATAGCCAGACAGAGCATGTTAACCAGGAGCTAGAACAGTATCTGCACTTGTTCTGCAATGAGTTGGCAAGATGACTGGAATGAGCTGCTTCTGAATGTGAAGTTTCAGTATAACAACCACTTTGCACTGGCACACAGCTGTTCCCATTCTTCCTGAACACTGGCTGTCATCCTCAGATAGATTTTGAGCCTTGTACATGTCCATCAGAGAACAAGTCAGTGAACAAGTTTGTGGATTGGATGAGAATTGCACAGGAGGAGACAAAGGCAGCATCAACTAAAGCAAAAGATGACATGGCCCAATATCATGACCGAGGACACATGTCAGCACCACAGTACAAGCCAGGGGATCAAGTATACCTGGATGGATTGGATATCATGACTACTTGGCTCTCACAAAAGCTATCTCACTGCCATTTGGGACCATTTGTGGTTGAATGACAGGTAGGCCCTCTAGCATATTGTCTAAGGCTACCTGTGGGAATGTGCCAACTTCACCCAGTCTTTAATGTGGTAAAGCTATTTTCTGCCCTAAGGATCCTATTCCTGGCTGCTGTCCAAATCCACCACCACCACCAGTTCTGATCAACCACAAGGAGGAGTATGAAGTGGAGGAGATTCTGGACAGTTATCTCTTTTGGCATAAGCTCCAGTTCAAGGTGAAGTGGAAGGGTTATGGCATTGAGGATATATCTTAAGAACCACAGGAGAATGTCCATGCACCTGCTCTAGTCTGAGAGTTTTATTGATGACACCCTAATGCTTCTCAAGCCATCCAAGAAATCTACTCTAATTTACCAACTGACAGAGTGATACAGAACTTCTTCTATCCTGCACATTGAGACACTGCACACTAGAAGGGGGGTGATGTCAGAGGACCTATCTCTCCACCTTTCACCTCTTTGTCCCACTATAATTTTTCTTTATTCTCCTTCTTCAGCCCTTTCTTTTGGTTCTACTTTCAGCCCTTTAGCTTCAATTCTACTCTGTCAATAATCCAAACAAGTTTCTAACCCAGCAGATCAACAATGTCTGGCAACTTCCAGAGTTTGATCATTTTCAGAGATCTGCCCCTTTATACTTTGAATTTTCCTCTGCCAGCTGTGTCAGGGGACCTATCTCTCTCCACCTTTCACCTCTCTGCCTCGCTATGATTTTTCTTTATTCTCCTTCTTCAGCCCTTCCTTTTGGTCCTACTTTCAGCCCTCTAGCTTCATCCTGCTCTGTATATAATTCAGACAAGTTCCTGACCCACCAGATCAACAATGTCTGGCAACTTCCAAGGTTGCTCATGATCAGTGGCAGCTTATGGAACTAAAGCATGAGCTATGACATCCTAACACTTCTTATCCAGTCC
>JABAKA010024298.1:0-11159 GCA_018857285.1 Termitomyces sp. Mi166#008 | reverse complement strand
TGACAGAGTAGGATTGAAGCTAGAGGGCTGAAAGTAGGACCAAAAGGAAGGGCTGAAGAAGGAGAATAAAGGAAAATTATAGCGAGGCAGAGAGGTGAAAGGTGGAGAGAGATAGGTCCACTGACAGCCTAGATGTGTGCTGGAGAGAGATCTACAGTTGGAAGATGGTGGTGGTGGGGTTTTCAAAATATGGAGGAGAGGTGGGTGTAGTGATAATGGATGAAGGCTTACTACTTACTACAGTTTCTTTACCTCCTTGGGGTAAACTATGCCTCAAAAGGCATGGCACATTGCAGTGGATGCTTAGCATGAGAATAAACTATGCCTCAACAGGCACATAAAATTGCCACAAAGGCAATGTAGGTGCTTAGTGATGAGTGCCTAGCACATAGATGCCACAGAAGGCAATGTAGACTTAAAATGTGAAAAGGTTTGGCAGAAGTGGTACAAACATCAGCTGCTGACTTACTGTGTGAGGGCAACTTAGAATGTAAGCTTTTGAAACTAAAGGTGAGGGTAATTTCCTCTAGTAGTTTGTTGTTATTTTCCTACTTTTTGGTACAGTTTATATACTAGTAGGGTGAAAAAATTGAGTAAGCTTTTCACTCCACCTATTATCCTAAATATGTACAATAATTCCTACTGTTAACAATGACATGGGAATGTTGTTGCTGCCTGAGTGAAGCCTATGAAGTCATAGTAAGTTTTTGGACAGTTTTCCCCTGTACTATTCCTTTTTCAAGAAAAGGAATGTACCAAGCCAAGTGACTCATATGCTGAGTAAAATATATGACTACTTGATGCTAATTGACAAATTTTTGGTTTTTGCAAGTCACATGTCATCATGTAATAAATCATGTAACCTATCACATCATAAAAAGCAAGAAAAATTCAAAATTTATAGCTATATGCAATTCAAACTTTTTGAGGCTTATCAATGTAATGTGAGCTAACAGCTAGTACTTAATGGAAATGGCTGTTCAAGCTATAGAACACTACAGAGTAACAGGAATTTTCTATTTTATGTTTCCTGAGAAAAAATAAAACTTTTCCTTATTTCTTTTTGCTCAGAAAGAACACAGAAAATTAACAAAGAAAAATCTGAAGGAGACATGTCAAAGATATCCCAAAAAGACATAAAGACTACACAAAACATTTTTTTGAGATAAAGATGAAAAACATCATTTGTGTTTCTAATATCTTTCTTAAGAATAATCCAAAGGAAAATTATTTATATACAAACACAAACCATTGACTATTCCTCAATTTATTTTATAATTCTCATGAAAAACCTGCCAGAAATCACTCAACATGTTTATAACAGATGTTTCTCAAGAAACTTAAGAGATTTCCTGCAGTGCACATATTAATCAATTGGTATTCAATCAAGCACCCCTCCAGTTGATGCCTCATGGTGGGCTCTACAAGCAGCAGCATCAGAAGGCAACATTCTTCTTTCATTGCATTGCAAAAGCAGCAGAGGTACAATTGCCATGAGAAGCATTGCTAGTCAAAACTCAATCTCAAACTGCTGACAGCCAAGTAAACCATCTTTTGAGTGGCAATTCAACAGGACACATGCATTTCCATAGAGGTTAAGATATGCCTGTCATAAATCTCTTGACAAGCTACAGCCAGAATCAATTCTGAATCTGGATCCACATCAAGAGCCTCCAAAAGATCCCAATTTTTTACAGATGGCTTGGACTGCAACTCTTGAACATTGGGCAGAATACTCAATGATCATATGTGTGATTCCAACTGGAAGAAGCTACTTGATATGGTTCCCTTCCTATGTCAAAAATATCAGATGGCTGTCAGAATGTAAGAGGCAGTTGTTCAATATTTCATTGAAAGGTCAATGGGCATAGCACCAGAACTGATATGCTGAGAGGAGGAAATCACTAATGCAGAAAGGATCTGGACTGAAGATAGCAAGGTAATGGACATCCTAAAGGCATGGAATGTTGCAATGAGTGATCAAGAGGAGTTGATATTCAACGATGGCTGCTGGGCAGATTCTGGAGAGTGTGGATTATGAATAATGATTTGTTCTGGTTACAACTGGCCCTCAACATTGAAGAACAGCAGTAAGTGGATTAAGAATACAATTCACAGACTGGCCAGTGTGTCCTACTAGCCCAACAAATCATCCCTGGTTTTATCTACACCAACTTCTTTGATAGGGACTGCTACTACGAGCTCACCACCATGGATATTCTCTCATCAAAAGGCAACATCAAGGAACACAAGCTCAACCTCATCCAAATCACACTCAACTGACCTTTCAATGACATCTACCATTATAATGTCTACTTCCCAGTGGCAAGAAATGCACTGCAAAGGACAATGGATTGAAATTGACCAGTTGAGGCAATGCTATGTGGAAAGAGAATTGGAGACAAGGTATGAACAGTGCATTGAGCTCATATCCAACTGGTCCTGCATTAGGGTTATTACCAAGACCAAAATTAGCAGCATAACCCGCCCTCTTCGTCATCTGAGCTGCTTCTTAGCCTTGTCTGATCAACCTCCCATGCGTTACAAGAACCTTTGCTGACCACCGTCATTCGGATCAGCTCGTGAGCTGCAAGGGGCTCAAAAACGGCGCCAGGAACCAAACGCTTTCTCATAGCCTCCAACGCTGGCGGATCGATTCAACGAAGGTGCTCAAATAATGATTCGACATAAACTCACTGATTTGCTCTCTATATCTAGCCTGAGTTTCCCCTGGCTGCCGGAGGATAAGCGCAAGATCCTCGTAGCAACGCATTTCGGTGTTTTTCTGGTATAGTCCCTTGACAACAACGCCAGTGTTCGACTTGAAAGGGACCACATAATGAATTATCCCGCCCAATGTTTTACCTTCAATGACATAGCCTGATTCACCTCTGCCGCCTGAATCCCCGATACGGTCACCAAAATAATCCATATGTCGTTGCTTTTCGTCGGATCTTCGTGGAGAATTCAGATTCCCATGGTAAAAGAGCCAGTGACCTGTTTCATGTAACAGATTGATCAACATGAAAAATTCGAGTTGTGTTCCAATGTCGACATCATCTCAAAGGGATCAATGATTTTCACGCCGATGTACTGAGCGAGCTCACCGGTCCTTTCAAGGGCAGCTGACATCTTGCTGCATAGAAAATCCGATTCGTGACGTTTGGATCAAACGCGGCAAATGCACCTGTTCGAGAGGAAGGATAATCAAAAAGTGTAAGCATGGGAGGGTTCGAACTAAAAGCCGTCATCATGTTCTGCCATTCTTGTTGAGCTTCACTATTATTCCTAACCATTTCCCATATTGCGCTGTGAAGGTGTTTTTGTTGTCCATCCATCAATGCAGATTTTAATCGAGTCCAAACTGCAATGGTCTTTGGGGCAGACACAGTCCTTGATTGCATGTAGCGTGAACTCGACTCGTTAGGAACAGGGTCTTGGCGGAAACAAAAGACAGGAAGTGTTGGTGGTAGGGGTGGGCTAGTATGATTGTTGACTCGGACACCCTTGTTGGTGGTGACTGCCCGATTTGACATAAGATGTGTTCAGCAATTCAATTGTTTAAGTATATTTACTCCACTTCAATTGTGGGTACTCGTGCACTGTAGTCGTTCAATCGCCGAGAATCGTCGCCACTAGCTGTCCTGGGAACTCAAAAGTTAGTGCAACGTTCGATGGGCCCCACTCAACCAAGGTCTCGTCAAACCATGTCTTCTGTACCTACAGAGCTACTTTTCAAAATATTTCGAGAAGCAACACTTGTTCCAGAGGCACTTGACACTTCCCCCTCCATCTTTGAGGACCGCGAAGTAATAGTTCAGCTCATCCTCCAATCCGGAACCTTTCCGTAGTCTCGAAAGCCTTCCACAATATTATGGAAGTTGACCTCTACGAGATCGTGATGATATTCCGGTTCGACTATGTTCCAGTTCTTCTTGAACGACTGAAAAGCACTCCTCCCGGCTTTCGCATTCCCAGAGGACACAGATGTCGGCGCCTAGACTTCTACTTGGGTGTAAGAGAGAGTCAGCCTTACGAAGATGACGCCTGGTACGAGGGTGGCCACACATTATGGGGCCTCGTGTGCGCGTGCCCCAACTTGGAGATATTGATGGCTCGAGTAGTCCCGACATGGGATGGAAGCGTTTATTCACATCTCACTCACAAGTCGTTGTGGAAGATCATTGCAACATATTGCTCGAAAAACCTTCGGCGCCTCGAATTGCACGGGCTGCAGATTCGCATGGACCGCGTGGAGATGATGTTACGTTATTTCTCAAAGCTTGAAGCGTGTTGCATTATTCATGCGACTTGTTTCGATCCGGATAATAACGTATATGACGATGAGGAGCCAAAAGAACGCGAAATCACAAGGGGGAGGTGTCGTCCACCATTGACGGTGGAAGACAGCTGGGATTATTCCACTTCTTCCGGTTGGTTCGACGCAGCTACTCTATCAGAGTTCAAGGCTGCCAAAGAACATTCTCAGTGGCCCCCCCCCGCTTACGACATCTTAACATCACCCGTTATAATACAAACGGCAACGAGGAAGCTGACGAGGAAGGTCTCAATGAAGCTTTTAGGCTCTTCCCCACCTCTCCCACCCATCTTGTATATGCCGGAGATGCTATTGCCATGGATGGCTTCTGTCCTCATCTGCGATCTCTGACTTTGGCCATTGAATACTGCTATTTTGCCTCGTTTGACTTTATTGAACCCTACCCAGACCTTGAGGCCATTGAACTGGTAACATGGACTAATGCCTGTAAACCCGAGTCGTTTTTCGAAGCTATCCTTAATGCCGTCAGCAACAAAATGTTACCGAGCTTGCGCATGATCCAGATAACTCGCTATATTAAGGAGTCCTCCAGATTCCAGGCCCCTCAAGACAGCGAGGCCTTTGGCGTGGCTATCAAAGAGGTGCATAGGAAACAATCCTGGTTGAGTGGTCGTGAAATGCGAAACTGTTAAGGTCGAGAATCTTGTCATTATGATACAACTCCTGCTCACGAAATCTGTACATATGTGGTTGAAAGCAATAAAAACATGTTAATGTTGCCACAAGATTGTTTATGTCTTATCATCAAGTTCAACATTTAGATAGATTGTTTGACATAAGGGTAGATTACAATGGAAATGAACTTGAATGTCAGGAGCACAATATACTCACCTATTTCGACAGGATGTAACTTGAAAACTCTGTTGAAGGGCCAAACTGATTTATCAGGATTTGATGACGGTATGTAGAAATATCTATTTCTCTAGTTTTTTTAGGCAACTCAGATAATCTAGAGTGGTATCCGTGTACGATCAACTTGGCATAATATCACGCAAATTGTTCAATAATGTGGATGTTCTCTCGACTCTACCCAGTCTGCACCACGTGAATCATTTTCGGTTAGACTTTTTCTACGACGCACCTGATCTGCTCGGTGTTTACACTTTACCGTTCTTACTCGCCATTACTGCATTGCCTCGCTTGGAGACCTTGAGCCTACGCCAATCCCGCTTTGACGGACCATCACTGACGCATGCAATTGCGCAAATGCATCAACTAACTACCCTTACACTTGCCGTTTCCCCGATTAAGACTCAACGCCTTGAGCTCCAACAGTATGATTATTTCGAGGAGCTAAATAATATTGCTGAGGTACTTCAAACCCTCGCTCCGGTGTTGATTAAACTGGAGATATCCGGCGACCTCATTGACCTCGAGATGTTCGAGTTGATAGAATGGCCCAATCTTTCCACCCTTCGTCTGATAGACCACGTACCGTATTCCTTCTTTCGACCTATCGCGGCTGTGGTCTTTCGTATGCCCATGCTTCAAACGCTCGCATGCGATTTCAAAGCAGAGGAAATGCCTCGACCTTCATTCATCTTCTGCCCACTAGATAATCATGTGCATCCACCTCTCTCAATAGCTATTCCCAGCCTGGTCTCCCTCTCCTTATCAAATCTTCAACCTGGCGACCAATGTGTTCGCCAACTTCCTAGCAATCTCAGAGTCCTCCGTGTGGTTGCACTTCGGGACCCACATGTTCACTCCATAGGTGATCTAAAGAGAGAGCCTCGTTACAATTACTCTGCCCTGTCCGATGGTGATGCGTACCTCTGGATCGATGCTGCCTCTGAGCTCCAACACCTGTCCAAACTGACTTTACACCTCAAATCGATTCCCTCACCCGAACTTCTCCAGCACATAGCTCGAGTGTGTCCCGGACTCCAATATCTTGAGCTTGAGCAGGCGTCCTTTGAACACAACTACAATGAGGCACCAGATTCCATGTTGGTATGCCTTGACTTCAGCGATATCCCCTTCGAATAATTTCTCATTATCTACCTTAGGAACTCCTCGTGACTCCTCTTGTGAGCCTCCTCCAACTAAGAGAACTCCGCATGTCTGTGGAACTAGGGCCTGCTGTGGTATGGGTTGAACCCGTTCGCCAAAGGCTACCGTCACTGGCCTTCAAAGCGCGTGTGCAGACGGTGGGTATGCTCTTCGCCTCGAGGCTTCAAAATCTGGAGTTTCTCGGATTTTCGGCTCTAAATCGGGATCGCTTGACATATGGCCGCGATTCCATATGGTACATGTTCAAGATTATCAGAAATGAAGACGGGCTGAGCATTCAAGCGACAGACCCCATTTAGGTATCCTGTTTCCTGGTGATGTCCCTTTTTGATTGTCACATTCTTTAAAATGAGCTATGTACTTATTGGATTTGTTATGTATTTCTATGCATTTACTCGTTCGAAAGATGCACTCTTCCATAATCACAGTTTACTATCCTTATAAACATTGATTAGCCTTGATTACACTAGATGCTTGCTATTGTATGAAATGTTAGAAGTATAAATCTATTATGCACAGTTAATCCTCAGTCACTGTATAATTGACTGTATTTGGTGCATACCTATTATGCACAGTTAATCTAATCTGATTGTAAGTATGGTTTCTGTCCGTGTAGTTTATGTACTCACCCTCAGTCACTGTATAATCAACTGAGGGTGTTCTATGGAGTCCAGTGGTATATATATCCGTTCTCTCCTCATTGTCTAAAGCTTGGACCCATTGTCGACGTTGTCAAAGACCAGCCACCGGCCAAAGCCACTCATGGTGTATTGACCTCTGGCCAGATCTCAACACAAAAACATTGAAAAATCCTAACTTGTTGGACACTATAATATCTTTGACATCTTCGACTACAATTCAGGCATGCAATTGATATATGAACGATAGATAGAACCAGCAGAGCAGGAAGGCATGCTTCTCGTCTGATAGGCCATTGTCCTGTGATGGCTACACAATCCATTGTTCAAGCACACAACATTTCATTGTCCAATTTGATACTCTTTGCCAACTCTAACCTTACTGTTTATAACTAGGTGTGAACTTTGGCTCTTCAGAAAAATTCAGCTTCTCAAGAGATGATGATGCCACACAGGGGGCAGCTAGTTACCTAAGTTCGAACCTCTAACAATCTCTGCAGAAATACAGTATTAATGTTAGTAGAACTCCAAAAGAAAAAGACCCCATAGCATGGTCTACTCTGTGCACATGTGGCAAACATGCTCCTGCCAAAACTGTGAAATTTTGGCATATCATTACAGGTACCCAATACTGATGCAGCAGGGAATCAATGTTATCCTGTGACAAGTGCATATGCCAGCAACATCTTGGACATGATTTGGAATCACCCACCTGATACTTGTCAGCTCCTTTGTACCTGGTGTTGGGAGTCACAAGTTACAACACGTTTTGACATCCTGTATGGCATCATGGGTGCTATCTCCCAAGTTCTGATGTAGAAATCATAATATAAAGCCTCTCTTCAGCAAACTCAAAGATCATTTCCTAGTTCAAGTTCAGCTGCATACCACTTTTTGCCCACTTCCTCTTTCTTTCAGACTCTTAGGCCTCTGATAAATGCTACTCTATGGAAGATTTTCTGCTGTTGAAAGTTTTGGTAACTTTCAGAGAACACTTGACCTTTGAGGGCCACAACGTACCTGCTTGGGTGAGAGAGGGAAGTCAAACTTTGAGCTTATGCATGTCATAGTACATATGAACACTGATATCATACACAGACAGACTATATAATTAGTACTTATGGGGGTCATAATCATGATGTTACTCTTGAGATTAAGTGCCAAGAGGTACCCCTTGCACCAACAAATATGATGCCACTTTCTGGAGACTCTTCAACAATTGGAGGAGTGGTGACTGCCTATTCCCCCAGTGGATTTGGGTGGCCTATGAGTTAAAGCATTCTGGTGCATGCAGAGCAAGCCTTGTCTCCCCCTCCCATGGTCCCTCTTCCAGCATAGGACACACTAATTCTATTAGACACAGGCAAGTTCAATTCTTGTTTGATATGATTTTTTCACACAGTCATCAATTAACAGGCACAGTTGGGATCTGCCTACATAATGCAGAATTTGTTGATGCCTTCACAGGGAGATACCAGGAGCGACCAACAAATATGGAGCTTGGGCAAGAGCTTGCATTCCTATTCTCAGGATTCAGTTAGGCACTGGCAACTCTCCATACATGGAAGTCCTTCTCTACTTCCTCGAGGGAGAGCCAATTTGTGGGACCAACCTTTGTTGGTCACATCTTCAAAGATGGTATGAGTCATCTAATTGTCCACCAGCAGAACCTTCAGTCGATATGATAGGCATGGTGAGTTTTCATGACTATATAAGTCTGCTGATCAACCATGTTAATGACCTTCTAGGCAGTCATTGTTAGTCTCATGCTCATGTATCAATTTTGATACTTTGGCAATGACTATGCACTACAAATAAAGGAAATATGTGAACCTTAAGGGAGAGGAAGTTAGCACACATGAAAATCACATTTATTGGCAGCAACGCTGAGGTCATCAAACTGTCAAGCCATCCCATTAGAATAGTTCTGTAGTCATATTTACAGCTGACTATGAAATGACAGGAGAAGAAATTTAGTATTTCAGTTAACAACTTCCTCTTTCCACTAAAAGTAGTGGGAAAAATCAATTTGACCTTGGAGGTTTTGAATGTCAAGATAATCATAGGCCAAGGGTAAGATTTGGATTTTCTTGACAGTACCAACCAAGAGGAGAGCCTGCATGTAGTTGTTTGCCCTTGTAACAGCAATCGTGGTGGGCCTTGAAATGGCATGAATGATAACTAACAAGCTCAGTGCTTTAAGAAGGAAGGAGAAACACACCAGTGTTGAATGCTCAAGCTTCACTCTACAGGGAGCACTATTTGATTTAACACAAACTAGTTAGCTTCAAGATTGTCATGCAAAATGCACAAAAATTCCATTGATAATCTGGATCCAAACCAGATATAAGTTTGCTATCACCCTGACTCAGAACTTTCTTTTCTGTTGCCAAGCACTGAAAGTGATGGTCAATGTGTCCTTTTTGAAATCTAAGCTTAGGCCCAGTACACCAAAAGCATACCCTTGATATGTTATATGGTCTCTTCACATTGGATATAAATGAAACATCATACTTGATGGGCACTTCCATGATAAGCTGTCATTCTCTCATTATTCTCAAGACATGTAGTAATTGTGATTGTGGCAGTTTTACTGTTTGGAATGTTTGGCATCTCACAAGGATAGTCAAAGATAGCCTGTCTGCACCACTATTTGACAACTTTCTTTCCATTCCATTAGCCATCACTGGTAGTTGATGACATTGTTGTTTTCAAAATTCATCCATCTTGTACTGATCATTCCAAACTCTCTGAACTGAAAATTATGTATCATGGCATGTCATGAGTGGCATCCCACTCCACCTCAAGCATATTTCTGTGGAGACTGAAACAAGAAATCAGGCTGCTTAGTGGATGAAGTCATCAAGACCTTGCTTGGTGCAACTTAAATAACCATTCAGGATGCCCTAGTTATCCTGTCTAACATACAAATATGTACAACATGACAGCAAGCTAGGAAGTTGGTGAAGCACATCCTCCAAGTCAGATCTGATGAACAAATCTTGCACCATATACTTAGTAGTTTTCCCTGGCCTATGCTTCTTAAAGTTAAAATCACCTCAGTGGCCTGGTGAACATTGCAAATAGAGTATCTTCAGCTGAAGAAGCTAGGGGAACACCCACATACTCACAGATGCTCAGCTATGTTTCAAGGCATATGCCCCCTGCATGTGCCTGAGAATTGATAATGCACATATGGTATGAAATGGCATGTCCATCAGGCACCATATGCATGCATACAGAATGGTGAACATGAAAGGGTGTGAAAGAGGTGTGAATAATAGAAAATATTTGAAGATCAGTGAGCAAATCATTAGGAGGAGCAAGCCAGGATAAGCCATGTAACATTTGAGTCTGGCAAACAAGTTGATTGACAGAGATGACTTACAGACTAGGTCAGGGATGTTTTGTGGTGGTTTGACAGCAATCAGGCTCATTCAGCACTGCTTCCATCACCATGCAAATCAACATTCAGGCAATACACTGTCCTATTTTGGCATGCCCAAGAGCACTAACAGACTTAGAGTTTAGATCTTGGGACTTAGCATCTGGAGTTGTCAACAATGGCCTCATCATATCAAGGTCTGCCTCTGAGCTTGACCACCCCACCCAAATTCCTCTAATTGTCAAACTTTAATGCAGATTGCCTACCCTCTTTGCCACCATCCTCTTTATTTACATCCATGTTCACACCATGTCTTATGCCCCCCACCAACCAACAACTATATCTTGATAACAGGCTCACACTCAGCAAGCACCTCTGAGCAACATCAACCCATACACCACTAGCAACTCAACTACCAATGCTAATGAGAAATTCAACACCAACTTCCTTGAGAAGTTTGACTAGGAGCAAAGCTGAAGGTTCTGAGAAAGGTTGCAGATGACTGATGAAGAACACATAGCCTTTCTTTGTGCAAGAACTATAAAATCAATATGACTGATGACTGACACTCTCTGGCAGTACTTTTGTATCTGGAAGCAATGTGAGTTTCTTAATGCTGCAAGGGTTTGTTGCTCATCTGTTTGATAAGCCCCAAAAGGTTCTAATTGCAAATAGTTATTAATTTCAATTTTTTTTTTTTTTTTTTTTTTTTTTTTTTTTTTTTTTTTTTTAGTTTATTTTAATTAAAACAAGATTAAAAAATAAATAAAAAAAAAAAAAAAAA
>JABAKA010024297.1:0-11250 GCA_018857285.1 Termitomyces sp. Mi166#008 | reverse complement strand
TATCTGAGCTGAAAAAATTTAAGCTCAAAATACACCAAACATACTTGCAACAAATGGGCTTGCTTGCAAACTTCATGATTGACTTAATTTAACTTAATCTAAGAATGATAAATCTTGCAAATGAAACTTTTAAACATGCTGCTGCTCTGATTTTTTTAAATTTTATTATTCTCATAATATCTCTTCTGTTTTATTATCACAATTATAATAGCAAAGTGAATAATGTTCACAAGCTTGATATCTTTCAATAACATGTGTGCACTGAATTATTGCCTCTTGGATAACTTGTCAGAATCAGGTTCAAATGTAGGTTATGAGAATATTGCCCCATTTCTCCTCACTTTACATCAGTCTTTTTATCAACACTAAGTGGTAGGATACCTGGCAGCAGAATTGAACAAAAATGGATAAGCTAAATTCAATATCTCTGACCACTAACATTAAAGTGGCAGTTGCACATAAATTAGCCCAAGTCAAATGTATAAAGGTGACAGAGAATCCACCCAGTCTATAGTAGAAATATGTTGATATCTACAAAAAAGATTTTCAAAGCATAGAAATGTTTTATAATAGTTCATACTTGATGAAACTAAATGAGACAAAAACTTACCAGAAAATTGAACTGGGAGATGTGGCACTAACTTTAGAATATAATTCCCAGAAACAAGATATTGATATTATTAGTTATGCACTTCTTGACAAAACAGTACTTGTAGATAACAGACATTCTGTAAACACAAGCAACAATGCTTCATTTACAAGTGCAGAGAACCTTGCAGATGCATGAGTGCTGAGAGCACTGTAATAACTACCAAGGTATACTGCACCCTAATTTCTATTACTCACCAGTAGCAAACCATGTCTTTGTTGGAGAAGATGTCTTATCAGCCCAACACTGAGAAGGGATGTGTTAGGGGACCTATCTCTCTCCATTCACCTCTCTGCCTCTGTAAGGGAATCAGCCATCCATGGGAACTATAGCCACCACCCACCACTTGGCCCCCTTCTCCAGGAGGCAGCAAGCAGCAGGTGAACCAGGCACCAGGGTGCTGGCAGGCCTGAGGCAGGCAGTGAGTGAGAGGTGTAGAGGCGAGAGTGAGTGGGAGCCAAGGCCATCACTGGAGGCACTCACAGTTGTATCAATGTGTAGACCCAGAGACACTGCTATTGACAGGACTGGGGATGTACCATGCCCCAGTCCATCCTATATACTACATCAGCTAGTGCTATGACTAATCTCTATATGCTAAGTGGGAGCTGCTGACTATAAGCTATTGGCTAAGCAGGCTGGTATGTATTAGTGATGCATAATCGTCAACGATTAGCTGATGTACTAGGCTTACCAAGCATGCTGATGCCAAGAGTGCTGACATGAGCCAGACTTACCAATCAGGGCTTGGCAGAGGCTGTACTAGTGACGTAGGATGGCTGTGAGGCCAGCTAACCCAAATGGTGGAGAAGACATTGATGGGAGGTGTCGGGATAGGGCCAGGCAGCCCAGGAGACAGCTAGAGTTGCCTAAGAAGGTGATGCTGAAGATCTGGAGCTAAGCTGAGCTAGAGATAGACAGTCTGAGAACCAGTCCCCTGACAGCCTTGCTATGATTTTCCTTTATTTTCCTTCTTCAGCCCTTCCTTTTGGTCCTACTTTCAGCTCTCTAGCTTCAATCCTGTCCTGTATATAAATCAGACAAGTTCCTGACCCAGGATCCACAATGTCTGGCAATTTCTGGAGTTTAATCATTTTTGGAGATTTGCCCCTTTAGGCCTTCCCTGTAGCTGGCTGTGGCTTTTATGTATTGTACAGTTCCTTCCCATGCATCAGAAGTCTCTGAAGCATCACTCCTGGCATAGGGAATCCTCAGACTTGTTCTCTTTGGATTTCCCTTTGCCAGGTGAGTAGTTAGACTGGTAATCATCTGTACAACACTCAATATACTTTGGATTTCCCTTTGCAGCTGTGTGACTGAGCCACAGCCTCTAGAGGTCACCCTTACAGGATGGGGCTATCCTTCTATGAAGCTCTTAGCAAGATTTTGTACCAGTGGGTCCCAAGAAGGATGCCAATGAACCTGGAGCAGCTACAGCTTCTCAACTAAATTGTTCAGGATTCTCTGAAGAGAGTATCCCCACAGGAATGCATTGTTGTATTCTTGCTCTTGCAGAGTTCCAAAGAATCTCCTGCAGGACCCACTTAACTTTATGTGACCAAACTGTGATTTTATCATTAGATCTCAATGTCAAGGATATGTTCATGCACTTTGCATTGCATGACCAAGTGTGGCAACCAATTCACCTCAAGGTGCAATGTCCTTGGCCTGTGTATAGATCCAATATATGAAGCTGAGCTGGTTCAAGTTGCAGCCAGCCACCACTTCTACATCGACCTGAAGTGCAGTACATCCTGCACAATGGTCATCCTGGGTCAGCAAATCCATCCTCTTGCATTGTAGTCAATGCCACCATGCAAGTTGACTGACAAATGACTTTTGGCTACATCCTGTAGTGCACATTGGCTCCAACATCTGTAAATGCACATGTTGCATTCATGAGGGTATGGGCAACAATTCTGGCCCATCTGTCCTTCTATGCATTGAAGATTACAATCACCATCACCTAACTGCTCCCTTCTGGAAGATTGACACAGCAACTTCTGCCCTTCAAAGGTTGCATCTTGAGCTTAATCAGGCTTCAAACCTGAGCAATGTAGATGTTGTGCACCACTTGCTGGCCAACTGTCCAGCAGTGTGAGTTTCAGTCAAGCTTCTACTACTAATCTACATTTTGCTTGCTAGGTTGTCTCTAACACTCCAACCAATCTCAACTCCTGTTTAAACTCACTTGCACTAACTTTGCATCATTTCAGTCACCTCTGTAAGGCTGTTCAGTTCTCATAGCACCAGAACACCTCTAGCTCTCACTCACAGTACACCTGCATGTTGTCATTGGCATTGAGCTCACTCAGTAAGGCTTTTGCTTACAAGAAGCCCTTGAGGTCATCAGTTTCTGACAGCCTTGCATCTTGTGTTTTCCATGATAACATAGTATTTATTTTTAAACCCAAAATCCCTCTTCATATGTTATCATTGATTGACAATGTAGGTGTTAAGAGGCTCAAAGATTAAAAACTAGTTTCTGCTACCCAGATATATTAGGTTGGTGCTATGAGATTTCTTTAAAGTCCTTGATTGAGTTTTTCAGAGATTGAATGAAATATCCAGATTGCATGTTTTCAAGTCACAAGCTAATTCTTTTTGCAGAAAGATTCAAAAGTTTCCATGATTTCAATGACTTTCCAAATTTTCATGATGCTCTATACCTAATAACCTTGTTAATGGGCTGGTGTCACTCTGTTTCAATCTTTCATGACAACATTGTCTTCAAAACTAAAATTTCTTTACACATCTTATTCTTCATTTACAACATAGATATCAAAGGCAACTGATTGATGGAGTTCTTGCCATCCATCCCAAAATGCCAAATATAAAGTTAGCACTATGAGAATTCTTTTAGGTCTTGAATCATGTCCTGCAACACACAAAATATTCTAGTGAAACTTTCTCAGGTCACAAACTTGTCCTCTATGCAGAAAAATTCAAAATCCTAGATCACATTTGCATTCTTAACAGTCATGCTTCTAATGCCAATTACTTAGTGCTTCTTGAGTGCTGAGGCACCTGTGATGATATCAGTGAAGTCCACATGCTTTTGGGCACTCTTGATGTCCTATGCATCTTCATCAAGAATTTTGCACACAGAGTCCACCATATTCAAAAGTTAACATGAAATAGCACCCCTTTGGATTTAGGGAATTGCAGAAAGCTGCTCAAAAAGACTTAATGCAAGCTAAAGGCTTTGGTTAAAAAAGGCAAAGCCTTTAGTTTCACTGGATTATCTATCCTCCAATCTCATTATCCTTGCTGTTAATACATCTTACATCACTATTGACTACTTCTCATATCAAATCAGCCATAAAAACTGTAAAAACTGACAGTATACACTGCACAAAGCCCAGGATTCTGGCTTCTGAGAAACATGAAATATCTCAGACCTTTTCCTAGATTGTACAATAAATGTTATTGAGTGAATATTTTGAGAAAATTGATTGTCTTGAGAACATTTCTTGCTCATTCTGCTGAGGGTTTTCCAGAGATTTTCTTCCACATTTTTGTGACCACAAGTATGGCATCCTCAAGCACACCTTATTTGCTTGAATCTTCCTTATTCCTCACACAATTGCTCAATGTACATATCTTGAATATATTTAGAATGTTGATGACAGCTGTCAATGTGGTACATGGTGATGTTGACATGTTTGACAACACATGTGTTAACTTGAACTTCAATATTCTTGCAATACCCTCCATGAAAGTTAGTAGCAGCCTTATTGCAACCTTCAGTGCATTAAAGAAAGGCACATCTGGTTGAATCTTGGCTCTTGAAACCTACAGCATAAAACTTGATATGCATGACATTGACATTGCTGAACACAATGAAAAAATCAAATGAATCAATAATGAAAACTAGGTGTGATGAGTTAGACATAAAAAAGAAGATATTTATTTAAGTGAAGGCTATTCAGAGTTTGGGGATGAAGTTGGAAGGCTTTGAGAGGCTCTATGCAAGTATGAGAGGAAAAGTAGACACTAGCAACAATTTCAACAATTCCAATGAAGGTTCTGATGGAGAGGATGGCATAACATGTTGGACAGAGAGGGAAAAGGCTGCAGATGAAGGCAGGTCAGGTTATATATAGTTCAAATAGCATGATAGTATGTCAGCTAGATGGATAAATTACTTACAAGCTTGTAAAGGAGCTAACATGCCTCTCATACATGTTTCTCCTAGGCATTGAAAAGGTTATAGGAGACAGCTTGCCCTGGTACCCAGAGAATGCTGATAAGACTACCTGGCCTCAGATTATTGGCACCTGATTTCAATGCTGCTAAGTCATCACAACAATTATCACTCAATACAAATGATTGTTGGATATATAAGGACTCACAGCTCTAGCAAGGTGCCCAGTGCCATCAGTTCATGGGTTGCCATCAGTGGGGAGGATCCCCAAAGGTGCATATCCAATAAATTCCTTGGCCTTTAAAAAGTCCTTCATAGAGCTGGGCATCTGAAAGTGCAAAATTGCCAAGTGGAGGTATGCCAGATACTACTACTAGCATCAATGGTGTGGGATTGAGTGAAGGAGGGCCAGACTAAGGCAGGAAACATCAATACAGACAATCCTGATGCAACATGACTAGCCACATGCTGGGAACACATGACTCTCATCTGATCTCCATTCTTACTTACCATTCATACTTTATACAAGCCAAACAAGCAAAGCTGACCATTACAAAACATGCACTATAATTACCAATTACTTACCATTCCATTCTTACTATACAGGTTTTTCATTATCCACATTGGCAATACACTCCTGACATGAGACAGTCTTACTTATAAATATTACTAATACAAAAACAAAACACTATGGAATATTCCATATTACCAAACATTACTTACCTTTTTGATATATAAATACTATTAAAACTAGACTACAAATCAATCAATCACTTTACTGTCTATTGGACTGCTGCCACTTCAGAGCAAAAGTCTTCCTGCTTTCAAGGTTTCTTATAGCATACAACCCTAATCCAGGGTTTTCCCTTCTATCATTGGGTCAAGTCTTTGCCACTGGACAAATATCCATTGCTAGTGTGCTAGTCAAGTCTGCCATTGAGCCCTCACATACTGCCATGTTTCCTTATGTTACTAATAATTGACTTTGGTCAATCCTCCCTATACCCTTTAATTTCTTCCTGCATATGTTTCCTATTGCTGACCAGCCTTCTTAAAAGTCCCTTTGCTTAGGTAATATTCCCAAACCCCATTTTCTTGCCAATCACCTTTTCAAAACTACTTCTCAAACAATCTACCTTAGTTTTCCTCTAAAACTCATTTCTATTCCCTTTTCCTTCAATACAGTTCTAGTACCTAGAAACCTGCCAGAATAGGCCCTTGAAACACACACTAGTGCAGACTCCTCAAAGACCTGTTTGTCTGGGTTGTTGTGTTCTTGGGAGTCATCTTGCTTCTTTGCTGCTGCACACATTTAGATCAGTCTGCATGCTATCAGCATGAGAGGGTGAAGTTGGTTAAGAAGAGAATTGCAAAGGAGAAGAAGAAAATGTTAACTAGGGGACCCAGCCTTGGCCTCGGCAGTGACTTCAACTTCTCCCATCAAAAGCAATATGCATCCTGAGCCCAAATTAGCTCTGAAACCTGTTCAAGGTCACGCAATCGGCACATTCTCCTGTGACATCTTCCACTTCGTCTGGAGGATCACTTCAATCAAAAACCAAGTCATTATTGATCAATGTCGCTTCCTGCACAGACGCTCCCATTGCTTCTTCCATCTCTGATGCAAGTACCTGTACTCCCCACACCAACAATACTCTGATCACAATGAAAGTGGCTCAAGATACCTCATGTATGGATTTTATAGTCTCACATTGATTCTATGGTACCTATCGTTCTCCCTAGGTTTGACTCCAGCTCTCCCAGAACCTTGCCCTTATACCTCATACCTCAAGTATTGAGTCTATGAAAGGAGCATTGGAAACAGCTCTACAGCTGCCTGAAACCGTTCCTGAATATGCACTTTCAAAGCACTCTCCCGCTACTGGAACCCAAACTAAGCCACCACCGACATCTGCAGGACCCATTGAAGTTGAACCTGCACCTCAGGTCTCTGCTCATCCTCCTAAAGCTCAGACTCAACCCATACCATGGCCTGCTGAAGAACCCATGGACATTGATCATCCTCCTATTGCTGTAACTCCGCTCCCCCAGCCAAATCTTAATCTTGACAGCCATCCAGCCATCCCCTTTGTGGATCTCCTAGCCTGTCACTGACAGCTCGCTGCCCAACGCACCCAGCTTCAAGCGCATTGAGCGGCCTTACGCACACATGCTAAAGAGTTCGCGCAGAAAGAGCATGTGCTCAAGAAGGAGCAGAGGAAGCTTTGGGATAGTGTTCAGCTGCTTGAGAGGCAAATTGAGAAGGAGGAGGTGGAGGTGTGTGTAATGGAAATTGAGGATTGGAGGCTTGAGGGGGCAGTGAGAAAAGGAGAGGAGATTGGTGAGATGAAGAGAATGTTGGATGAGGTGTAAGAGCCAAAATCTTAGTATATCATCAACATTTCTGTTACAGCATGTAATACCAAGCTCATCATAATTTGTTCATCGCAGTGTGGTGAAATAATCATAGTCAATACTGTATCAGAAGGTTATTCTGCAGATGTGATAACAGAATCCCTGCAATGCTTGCTTGTGGTACTCCCTTTTGTAAATTTCTACTATTCTACATAATTTGGAATTCTATTTGACATTTGATGGTGTCTCAGCAGGGGAGGTGTTGCTTACGCGTTTGTGGTCTAACACAAAGATCACCTGCTACTTAGTAATGGGTCTCTTTCTTATAGATAATGGTGAGGGTGTTCGAGGGATATGCCACTTTTGTTGCTCTGGCATGGATATTATGTGGAATACTTATAGGGTTTGCTCCGATCAAGTATATCATGTCCTTAATTGTTGAAAGAACACCATCGCTGATTTTATCACTGTTGTGATATATCTGGAATGTTTAGAAGATCAATAGATGCTTCCGAACAACTTCTGAATATCATTTCTGAAATACCATTGTTTTGAACACCTTCTTGTGTTCTTTGAGTGAATTCATTGTCGGTTTTAAGATAAAATTTGAACTACAAGGTCAGCGACTCAAGGCATCAGTCTAGTTATACATAGTACAAGCTGTCTTGGGGTATCGTACTGCATCCCCTATCGATCTTATCTTATCTCTTTCTGCATCTCATGATCCACAAGTTGCCCATTTTGGGAAGGTCTTCTTTGTTGCAACCAATGTCATTGTTGTTCCATAACATATGGCAGTTCAACTGTTCGACCTACCACCAGAACTTATTTTTCACATACTCTGCCTTCTTGATCTATCCAAACTTTCTATTCTACAACGAACGCATTCCACATTTTGCAAGTTGATACAAGATTCTCAGAGGCTTCAGTACCACTTTGTGGCCACCCTAGCTGGAGTTGAAAGCAATGTGCACAGTGCTCATACAGCTTCTGAGCATCTTGCTTTACTCAATATTAGTAAGAAAGGCTGGATGGACATGAACATCAACTTCCAGACGTCAATCTCAAACGTGAAGTTCCCCTCAGAAATTTATGACCTCACAGGTGGAATATATTTCAGGGGCGATTCAAGCAAGAGGTCAATCCATTACTGCAAACTTCCCTCAAGACCGATCGACATAGTCTCTTGGAACGTAATCAATGTTGACAAACCTCTGGTGGATATAGGAGTGTCGGTCTATGAACACGATCTCATTGCCATCCTTACTTAGTGCGTCCTTGCCCTCTTAATCCTGAGTTTTCATTCATTGAACTGCAGCTCACTGCATCCAATCATACCACGACAGTGGATCATCAAGATTGTTCTGCTGGAACTGTTGACTGGAAAGCAGCATCCCCTAGCAAAAGATCCTGTATTATTTATCAGCGAGACACAAGTGTTGCAGCCCTCTATTCTCCTTGAGATAGTAGGAGAGTACTTGGTTCTTGTCACATGTTCATTTTGTGAGTTTGATGTCCCAGATACTATTCACGTATATGAGTGGAAGACTGGTACCCTTAAAATGGTGGGTTCTTGTATAACATCCGATATACTTTTTAATCCTGTTTCAGAACATTGAGTATCCATGTTCTACATACCATGACTTTCTATTCCTATCTCCAACACTCATACTTCTCCTGAATTACCATCTGAATATGCTCAACATTTGGGAGCTCCCAACTGGCATGAAGCCTACACCTATCAAACAATTTATCTCTCTTGCTCTCCCCTCCCTCAGCTTCGGCTTGTTAATTTTTAGCTTTGGCTGTCGCTGCAAACCAAATTTTATGCCTGGCGGTGCCCTGCATTCGAAAGCGCCATTCCATCCCAATTCTGAAGACGCTATCATTGTTCTGAATGTACAAATCCAGAGTCTGAATGGGCTGGGCATGTATTCGCTCTTTGTTCACCGCAGTGCTCTACTCAGAGTTTGCACCACTGAGTCACTTGAAGATGAAGATGGTGTATCTCACTGCATACCCAATGTGTTCAGTGTTGAACGTATCCCAGGGAAAGGAGTTAGGGCTTGGGCTAACTGGGGACCTCCTATCACCCACATGTTCGATACTTCTCAGGCATCCCTGAGCTGGATCACCACTACAACTGGACAGTGGGCTATTGTCAGGTGCAATGATTCAGATGATGAAGACGATGAAGACGGTCAACGTTTGCAGCTTCTGGATTTTAATCCATCTACCATGAAGAGAGTCGTACAAAACTGGAATGACGGTTTAGGCGAGTTTGACTCTCATGAATTTGAGTTGGATACTACTGCTACTGTTATCACTGGGATAGAACACCCCATACAGAGCCAGCTCCCTTATGTGGGAGTCAATATTCCTTTGCAAGACTCGTGGATCAATTGCTTCAAGGGATTCCTCCTCTATGAAGAAGGAGTTCTTGTACTTCTGGTAGGGTTTGTTTCTTGTGTGCTTCAATAACTATCTCACAATAACCTGTAATGCAGGGTAGAGTTGAAGATGATTCTGAGGAAAGAATAGAGGTCTTGCATACTGGCATTCCCGCTTAGTAGCAGGAGCTTAATTACTCGAGTATTACTTTTATCATGATATCTCCAGTGATCCTTTCATTATTTTGCATCATTTTTGCATATAGTACCAAGACCATCTACGACCAGTTGTACCTGCATGGCAAGAACCTTCTCTTGCTTCTTAGGCATGGCCATCTCGTAGCCTTCAACACAAAGCATCATTTTGGTACTATCATGTGAAATCAGTTTGTTGTGTGAAATTGCCCTTCTTTGGCATATTTTCTCATTCCTTTGCCTCCCAAAGAAATCAGTATATGTATGGACTATATAGCAAGAGTATTTTATACTTTGTTTGAATGTGGCTATGTAAAAATGTAGAAGGTGGAAAGGTGTGAAATCAGTGTGATTGATGGACTGTATGAGTATGCATCTGGGCACCTTGAGACACTGACTAACCAAAATCCTGATTTACTTCTTGCTTGGAGAGACTCCCTCCTTCACTAGAGCTCATAAGGTTCTGGTCATTCTTCTTCTATGAGTCCAGTGATGAATAATACAACATTATATTAGACTATAGTGTACAGTGAGGAAAATTTGATGCACACAAGTCTGCGCACTTCCAGCCTTACTAAGGACTGTTTCCTGTCACATGCTAAGCAGTGCACATTTAGACAGCTAATTTGGATATTTCATACTTTGAATTTCCAAGTATTGATCCAAGGACATTGGTTCTTCTTGCTCATTCCAGCAATGATCTATTGAGTCATCAACAAAAGTCATTCTTAATTGGTAACAGCTCAGTCATGAATATGGTAAAGTATAGTAAACAGAAAAATTGAACAGGAATTGATGGTGGTGTAACATGTCAAGTGACAAAAAGGAAAGTCACATAAACTAAATAATATTTGATGTAGGTAGGAGTATTATACCTCAACACATCACAGAGATTGTTCAGACATTTGCCTTTCTCTGAAGTATTCTGTGCATATGCTCAGCCTCAAACCCATTCTGTGCAAGTACATTTGATGTATTGTTGGCTTTATCTTGCTCAGCTAAAGTAATCTTTATGGGTTGAATTTACTTACAAACATTACATAAAACCTTGTCAAGATCCACACTGAATAACATGTCTTTCATCTCCTCAGCAGTATAAGGGCCAGAAATTCCCAGATAAGTGGCAACAAGGCCTGAAACATAAGCAGTAGACTGTATTTCATTTGCTAGTTTTCACACCAATGGTGTCTGTGAAATGGAAAGCATACATACCATAGATGTTCCAGACATAACTGCAGTTGCCTAAAAAACTGTCAGAGACACCCAATGCTGCTGTCAATCAGACTCACCTTTTCATTGCTGATTCCAGCACTAACAATGTCTTCACCTGGAGCAAATATATCAACAGCTACCTCATAATTTGAGAATGAAGTTTGATAATCCATGATATTAGAAGCAGCAACAGTGATTGCACTTGGAGCATGACCAGGAGAATAGAGGCTTGCATATGTTGCATCATTGCCTGCTGCAGCCTGATTATATGGTACACTCAGCATACACTTTCACAGAAAATA
>JABAKA010024295.1:0-11360 GCA_018857285.1 Termitomyces sp. Mi166#008 | reverse complement strand
GTTAAGGTTGTCAAGTGGAGCCTATGAAGTCATAGCAATTCCCTCTTTAGACTATTTTTCCCTAAGCTACCCTTTTTTCAAGATAGAATGTTCTAGACTACAGCTGCTGGGCACAATTTTTGTGTTTCTGCCAAGTCATGTGTCATCACATGTTCAGTCACATGACTTGTTGCATCATGAAAAACAAGAAAATTTTGAAAAAAATACTATTTCGCAAATAGAACCTTTTGGGGCTTATCACCATGAGTTACTGTGACTCGAATCAAGCTACTAATGCATGATGACTCTAGAGTGCTAGATTAATCTTGTACAGTGTTATTGGAGGTCCGAATGGACCAAAATTGTATATATATCCCTTGAATGGCATTGACGCCATATTATCCATTTTATGTGTATGCACCGTTGCACCTGTATCCTGATTGATGTGTGCTTCAAGACGTCAAGTTAAAACATTGAAATCATTGGCCTGCCGGCCACTTTTGTACTTAGAGTGAGGTGTACTCCATACTTCATTTCTGCTCTATATGTTAGACCAATTCATCAGTCTTAAAGGGGGGTATGTAACCGGATTGTTACATTATAATGACCTATTAGGTATTTGTCACACAGGGTGACATTATGTACATACCATATCATATTACATAAGACAACTTCTTGTATTCACAACGTATCTAATCAATACTGATATTGCGGTCTGATTCAGCTACTGCATGATATACACAAGATAGTTCTCTCTGTAGCCACTGGCTACAACTGACAATACCAAGCCTATCTCTAGCTAGAATCTGAGGCCTGACACTTGACCAGTGGTGATCCAGGTAACAGATCGAATATGTGTAGGTGTGGTCTACTCACACCTCAGAAATTCTGTTTGCCAACAGAAGGTGAATGACATCAACATTGCTGAGGTTTTAAGTCTAATAAGGCTTGAGATGCAACTTTTGCAGGGTGAAGGTTGCTGAATTGATTTTCTGAAAGAGAGTACTTGGGTAATCAACAATTGCTTCCATGTAAAATTGGGAGCAGGCCACAATAGTGGCCCACACCTTCATGAACACTGCATGTGCAGCAGCAGCAGTGGGGACTAAAGCCCAATCTAGGATATACTCAAAAGTTGACCAGCAGTTGACTTGCATAGCAGCATTAACAGCAGTGCCAGAAAAAGGGTTTGTGGACTCTGAATAACCCATGGTGCATGATATACTGTGCTTAGTTGTCAATGAAGAAGTGGTGACTGGCAGGCACTTGTACCAGTCCTGCTTCACATGTGGGTGTGTCAAGGCATGCTCCCAGAGTATTGTGCTATGAAGTAAGGTGAACTGGTCACCAAGCCTGGTTATTGGTAAAGAACTGGTGAAAGAAGTCATTCACAGGTGACTCCAGCATCTGCAGCATTGTTTAGTCAAGCAATTCAGAATGTGTGTGACACACAATCTGCTAGAATTCTCAAAGAAGCAAAAATGCAATGATGTGTTCTTGCAGAAAAACTCTTTTAGGGAGGCTGTTGATCAGTCAATAGAGCAGCTGCAGCTGCTTCAGGTTTATTGGCATTCCACATGATACCCATTGGTAAAGGTACTTGCTCTGAGCCACATTGACTGGGCAGCTCATCTTCTCCTGCCTCTGCACTGCTCTCATGTCTTCCCCAACAAAGATGCAATTTCCTTCTGGAAAATAGTAGGTATTAGGGTGCAGTATGCCCCAGAAGTTGTTGTGGTGCTCTCAGCACCCATCAATCAATACTGTCTCCCATTCTATAGGATACTCAGAGTGACTATCATTCATTTTTTGGTAGGCAGCCTCTTGACATTGTCAGTCTGCCTTTATCTTTCAATTTACTTTTTTGTTGTGGGCCTTCTTCAGATGACATATTCCTGTGTTGTCATCTGCTTTGACCTTCTAATACTTGTACTCAGAGATGTACTCATCATCTCCACTCTCTTCTTCCTCTTCTCAGCCAGCTTCCTGCACCAGCACAAATATGATAACTTATTTGTTGTTTGGGTTGGAGTGATTTATGAGTGATGCAGGCACCTCATAGGCTAATGAAAACATATAAGTCCTTGACTTGTGGACTCTAATGAGTACTTCATCTGCTCCACATGGCACATTATAGAGAAATCCCACTGGTCACTGACACAACAAACTTATTGTGTTTGGCTTTCCTGGCCTTCTTAAAGGAAGGCCTCAGAGCCTCATGGCCTCTGTGCATGTGGATAGTTGATGAACAAGGAGCTGCTGAGATGAGCAATATTCTGACTCACCCATTCATTTGTCACTCCAAGGAGCATCATTCTCAGAGTATGGCAGAATAAGGACCCTGGCCTTGAGTCTGTTCACCTCAGAAGGTGAGGGCTCTGAGCAGTGAACCTTCTTAGGCTTATGGAAAGGCTATGGAGGAGAAGCTACATGCTTCCCCTTTCCCAATGTCTGGCAGAAGAGGTCAGCACATGCCTCATACTTGCATGAATGCTAACCTGTGCCATGGGGTTTTTCAGCACCCCCACATCCACCTCCAGGACTCCAGCATTGTGCAACTGCTAAAGCAATACTGCCAACTGCTCATCTGCAACTGCCAACATCTCCTTCTTCTTCTTCTCTTTGCCCTTGCCTTTGGTCATGGTCTAGGCCTTGTCTTTGAATGAGTCCCTCTGTACACCCTTGCCCTTAGGCTCAGGTTTGGCCTTGGATGGTTGTACCATCTGATAAAAGGCTCTTCTGGGGCTCACACTGGCATCTAAAGAATGCTTGGACACTCCCAACTTTGATGGCATGATGGATGCTGAAGAATCCATTAAGTGGGAGTAGGACAACTCATTATTCACCTTAATGGAGACAGGATGTGATGGCATCTAGGGAGGGTGCATTTGCCCTCCCATTCTCAATGTTTGGCCCAAGAAGGCCATGGCAGAGACCATCATCACTTGCAGAACCATATACTAGCCATACTCATGCAACCAGATTGGGGGTTGTAGGGGCATAAAGAGTGGCATCATTCCTGGTGCCACCTCAAGCCCTTGCCTTGACAATTCTTCCATAAACTACAGCAAGGATGCATTTCATTGTTCCTGCCTTTCTCTTCCATTTTTCTCCTTCTCCTAGATCTCTGCCCAGAGCTCTGATATCAATTGAAAGGATTCCTCAAACCCTTCTCAGCATCATAGCTATCTTGATTTTGTTGGGAGCCCATTGTCATCAGCATTTGGTAAAGACACAAGTTCATCTTTATTTACTAAAAAATTTGTATAATTGATGGCCATGCTGATGGCCAATGTTACATGACTTTGATTGATGGCATCAATCAGGTGCATCTGGCTAGCTGACTTGGGTGCTTAACACCTTGCACTTCCAAATACCTGTCAAGGGCCACTAGGTTCTTGCAGGTTGATAGCAACTCTTATGTAGTGTTGCTGAGGCTCCATCAGACCTCAAATTCCAGGCCACTGCTTGTTCAGTGATGGCCAATAAGTTCATCCACAAACCATTCATAGTCATCTGGTGCCTCAAAGTCATAGAGCTCTGGAGTTGCCCTATTGGGAAACATATTATCATTGCTTGCCTAGTATGAGTGCAGCAAGAATACATGAAACTTGAGAACAAGCTGTCATTCCTAAAATGTGTTATGATACACCTCAATGATTTTGTATGGCCCAACCCATTTCAGTGACAAAGCTTTCTTGCCCTGCCTTTCAGAAGACTCAAGTTTCACGTAGACAGGTACATTAGTGCATCTTCTATCAGCTCTGAGTCCTCCCATCAACAGATATTAGCTGAGAGGAGTTGCCTGGTGTAAGGCACTTAAAAGTGCCTCACTGAGCTGCACATTCTCTTTAAGATTATCTTGTTCATTAGTCTTGTTCAGGTGGTCATCCTGACTGCTCTGAAGCATTTCAGCCTCCTCATCCTATTTCTCCACTTGGTCTTGCAACTGCACACTGTGCCATGGTGGAGTATTAATCATAGCATGCTATGTGCTTGCAAATTTTATCCACTTATGGTGGAGGCAAATTGTCTCCATCTGGGTCAATGTGAGCATTGGCTCACACATAATCATAAATGTGATATGCATTTTGTGGTGTATCTGACTCAAAGTAGCACAATAGACAATGCACTACTTTATTGAGTTCTCCCTTTATATAAGTAATGTCAAAATCAAATGAATGTTGACATAAAATCCATTTATCACCTTTGATAAGGTGATAGGGTTGTTTGAGTTTTGAAAAACTCAAGGGCTTTGTGATTTGCAATTACTACATAGATATTGTAGCCTAAAACCTTGTTTTTTCATTTTAAAAGAGCCTTGAGAATTGCTAATGTCTCAAGCTTATACACAGCCATAATTATGCTGGGCATTAGTGAATTTTTTTGATATGAACTCAATGGAGCAACATTGCTGCCATGTAGGTCTTTGTTTATACATGGCTCCAATGTCTGTTTTTTGTAAGGGGACATTTCCTTATGGGGACATGTCCAATCTAGCAGTATGATCAGTCTTCTTCTCACTGTTATCTGAACTACTTGACATTTCCTTCTTCTCTTTTGCCAATATTAGTCATCTTCTATGAGTCATCGATCAGACCATTACTCATCTGTTAGTCATTCTTCTTTATATACCTCAGGCTGATGTATCATATAGTGTTAGTCATAGGTACTCAGAGATGTAGTATATAAGGCAGCCTGTAAAATGGAACATTCTTAGGCTGAACAATAGCAGTATTTACCAGGCCTATCTACTAAACCAACTGTAAGACTACTAGTGACACACTCTCTTGTTCTCACTTACTTCTTGCTCACCTCAGGCCCACCTTTGTGGCTTGCTCATTGCTCACTTGTCATCTGTCTAGGCAGTGCCTGGCTCATCTTTTGGTTGAGTATCCCATGGTTAGCCATTCTCTTACATTTTTGAGGTGTTGCATATAAGCTACATTGGATTCTCCTTTTAAAGATCTATAGGCTGAATGACTGATGTTTTGTTATAGATTCATTTAATCATATTGAAACACTGTTGGTGAATGGATCACCAATGGAAAAACAACCTGTTCTGGATCATTGCCATCAATGGACCAGTGTATGTGGAAATATTGGGCAAGAAATTCCTGATATAATTGATGAGTTTTATAAATCATTGAATAATGTTATAATTCTTAGAAGTGCACCACTCTTGGATACAATTAAGTTTATCAACATCAGAGTGGATTCCATGATTTGTCAATTATATAGCTGAGGCACTTTATGCACTTAGCATATAGCTCACATTTTTTTCACTTGAGGTAAAGGTGGACCTTACACAGTCTTTCAAAGACTATGCATCAATGTGTCTCATGCTCAAAATGTTGTCTAAATATACATGCATAAACTTTCTAATAACATCATGAAAGATGGATGTCATTAGATGTTGAAAGGTTGCCAGTGCATTACAGTCATTGATCTGCATGATATTGCTGCAATATGTACTTATAATGGTCATAAATGCAGTCTTTGGAATGTCACTGGTGTGAATTTGCATCTGTTCATAGGCATCTATCAGGTCAATTCTTAACTTGATTTTGGTCCTAGCAACATCCTCTCAAATAACTTCTTGTTCTAGTAAGAGTGTTATGTCCTTGATTGTGTTGTCATTCCTTTGATGTGCATCTAACACCATCTATAACATCTCATCTTTTTTAGAAATACACAATAGTAGCATAGCTTGATCAGCTGTACATGGCTTTCACCACTTTGCATAAACATAGTAGTCAATCTTGTTCTGCAGTTGCTTCTGCAGCAATTTTAAACATTGTGACATGAAGTAGTAATGATGCTTATGCTCATCTATGAGATTTATCTTATAATTCACTTCCCTTTATGGAGGGAGCCTCTTCTTAGTCTTATTGATGATGTCTTAGAACTTATCATATCATTGTTGCTTTAGCTTTAGCTGAGGAATATCTTCCTTGGATAGCTTGGTGGGACTGGCCTTCCACTTGCCTTTCTTTGCTCAGAGAATTCTATGTTCTCCAGAGGTAGCAAAGGCACCTTTATCTGCTCATATTTGTTATGAAGTACTATCAGCTGAATTTTTGATTCATCTGATATGTTCAGCTGAGCTAATTTGGAGGACTTGATGTCCTCTGAGGAGATGGCAAGTATTTGAACTTGCTGGGCTCCGAGACCTCATCCGATCTCACTGGCCAATACATTCTCTCCCCTAATGAGGGCCTTCATATTCTTTCCTTTAGTAGTCAGGTGAGATATGATTTAATTTTATTCTTCTGGCATCCATGGATTGTATGCTCATATCAGAGTTGGCTTGGTAATTGGTCTATCCTTTAGCTTTCTAGTCTCTAGTGAATTCTCCTTAAGTTGTGGTGGAGGCATGGTCTCTGTTCTCCAGTCTTACAGATTTAATGTTTTTTTTTTTTAGTTTTGTCTTTTGGAGTCTACCACCAGGTTCTCCTTTTTCAAAAGTATTCTGATACTCTTCCTTAGACAAGAGTATCCATTCTGAGTCTGCTAAAAAGCTTTTCTGAGCCTTCATAGCATTCTTCTTCATCACCTCCTCAACAGTGAGCTGCTTGGTGTCACCATAAAGTCACCATAGTTCATCCTAGTGCTTTTTCACTGTTCTCAGTTTCAATTTCTAGGCAGAAACTACTGCACCATTGATGACTATCAGAGAGTATTTCCTTTAAGAAGTGCTCCAAATAGTAAACTCATTCAAGTATACAGCTATGTTCTGAGCATGGTTGAGCAGAGTGTCATAGAAACCTTGCACTTCTTCCTCAATAGTGTACAAGGCATTATGAAAGAAATTTCATGCATCTTGCATTGTGGATGATTGTACAAATCAATTGTACAGCCTCAGAACTACATTCACAAACATCTAATGCTCCTACTGTCTGTTGACATGTATGACATGTTGTAGATACCATTTTAGTGTAGACTCCTTTAAAAAGTCCATCATTATTAGTACTCATTCACAGTTGTGGCAATTGCCACTGTACTGCATCACTCCATAGAACATGCAGACACTGAGAAGCCAGTTCTCTAAGTCATTAAACTTTGCAGATACAGCATACAGAGTGATTGTCTTAGATAAGTCACTCCTTCTTGGTTTCTGACTGTCAAGAATGATCATTTGCACAGCTAATAGCTGTTCAATTATTGCTTGCAGTTAGTTGTGCATTGACTAACAATGAAATTTGTGAGGTTCCTCAACACCTGGCATAATGAACACTTCTGATGCTGAGGAGGCATACTGTACTTTCTTGAGAATTGATGTGGTCTCTAAGACAGTCATTTCAAGTTTCTTCCTCTATACAGGTAGTCATTTTTTGATTACCATCCATTGTCTCCTAGATTAGGAGGGCCACACCTTGAAAAAGATAGCCCATATTCTGGTGGAGGCAGTCCTCTACTCAGTCTAAACCTGGAAGGAGGTCAATTTTTTCCATCATGATCTGGCAAGAGATGATGGTGGTCCTCTAAAAGCTCCACTCTCTGCAGGGCCTCTAGGATCCTGTGTGGGCTGATCTTCTGGCCTCCACTGACCTCCACTAGCTCCTTGAGAGGGCTCAGCTAGCTAGGCATCATATGTAATGCCATCCCAGAAGACAACACCTTGGTCATCAATTAGAGAGTATCAATACTTCTTAAGATTTTCCATACAAACATGTTGAAGTGCAATGTGATTGTTTTAGGATATGTTACACCCTTGGCATATTTCTGTCACTTGCAACCCTTGCACTTGCTCCATCACTCTCTCAGAAGCTACTTCAGTTAAGGCTGCCTCAGTAGCTATTAGTTGTCTAGACATGATTTATTGATGGCATATTACTGCAGCCTGTTGAACAGCAAAGTTCTGAGAGGTTTTTCCAGGCTGCTGAAGCATGTGCAGTAAGTGCATGGTCTGCTAAATTGGTGTTGAGGAAGGTAAGGTTACTATTCTCTCTAATGATGATAGCAAAACTGATAATGAAGCTTATGAGTTTTGCTCTCACTTTCATTGGGAGATAATCTTTTATTTTCTGTTCTAAGAATACCAAATACAATTCAATGAACTGTATGGCCTCCATGATAGACAATATTGTTTCCCAATGATTGCTGTATAGCTACTTATTTGTTGGCTTAAACAATGAAGTAATTCTGATTTATTATTTTTACAACAACATCCTGGTTTTTTCAGAATGCCAGCACTTGACAATTCAACACATCCATGGCTACTACTTTCTCATCTATGTTGAAGGTCTCATCAGCCTCCTCTAGAACAGGCTCTATTCTGAGTACTCCCAAAAGCTCCAAACTGCTTGAGTTTGAGTTAAATCATACAGGGGTCTCAATTTTATTCTCTGTTTATCTGAGGCAATGCTTGAAGTGATAGTTGAGGGTGTCTCTTTCATTGACTGAAATGCCTCCTCAGCTGCAGCATAAAATAGCTGAGATTTATTTGGCCTTTCTTGTGCAAAAATTTCAATCATACTTCTGTTGTGCAGAATACTCAATCCTGCAACACCAACAATTTCTATGGTATGTTGAGTCTGCTCCATAAGCAACTCATCCTCATGCTTAATCCTATTCAAAAGGACATTAGGTGCTCCTTTGGCAAAAATTCCCTTTGTAGATTGTGAATGGAATGGAGTCAGAGCTGAAAATTTTTCTAGGATATGAAAAGACTCCTCTTTAGCCTGTCAGTGTGATGTACCAGCATCATCATTACTATCCACCACCACTTTTTCATCATGAGTAATTGTGGTACTAATTGAGTTGCAGTCTGGGTAATGTTACTTTAATGTTTAAAGTTTTTAACAACTCATCTGAACTTCTTCTGAAGTTTAAATTACATAGAATTAAAGAATGCTAGGTGATTTAAAAAAATGTAACATAGTTGTTACAGAATTATCTTTTACATTTTACATAGCATAGGTCAAATCAGTTTCTGATTCTGTTATACTGCATGAAATAAAGACAAAGCTGCTCTTATTTACATAATACACAGTAATTATATAGTATTACCAAAAGATAATGCTAATTAGTAATTACTATATATAAATAATTATAATTATAGTAATATAATTATTATCTATTACAGAAGGAGGGTAAACAAAAGAGGAAAGAGAAGAAAGTTGAGGATCATAAATCTACATCAGTTCTAGGGTGTTGTATATGTGTACATAAAATTGTTGGCATTAATTTGTGATCTTTGCACAAACATCAGTGTATGCACTAAAAGTGAGTGCTGTCAAACATAATGTTGCTATGTATTTGATTTTCAATATTCTGTTGCTTGGACCATGTAAAGGGGCCAGCCTGATTGAGTGAGGAAGATAGCTTTTTCCACATGTATGGATTGTCCAGCTAAAAAAACTTTGATAATTTACTGATGAATAACCAGCAACAGAGTACTTCTCTAGACTCAGTGAGCCATAGTTCCTGAGACATAAGAAACTTGTTGTTTCTGAAGTTGAAATATGTCATGAATTATTTTTATGGGTCAGTAAAGGAATGTGTTTGTTTCACTAGTACTTTGTTTTCTTCAAAGAATGGATCAGCTTTATGCACAAGTAAGAAGAATTTAAAACTATTGGTGTTGAGGTGTACTGATGAAATCTTGATTATTTTTTGATTGTTGTACAAATTATTGTCATCTAGTTGTGTCATCTCTCCTAATTACAGTATGGCAAAGAATCTAGTTGTGAGCATTGCCACAAACAGCTTGTTGTCATGCAACTGGGAGTGTTCATAGGAAAACTGAACATTCTTTATAAAAACATTCTTTGGTTTAGGCTTCACAAACTAACTGCCTAGACTGAATCTCAGATGTGATTATAAATCTGCTGTCCTCAATAATTTATGAGAGAGTTCAAAGTTTGATGATGGAATAGAAATTTTTGCATAACAATAGATCTGCTATGTAGTTTTATTTGCCTGAGACATGGAGTACTTTCAATCAGTTATTAGATGAGATGAGGACATTAGCAATAGCTTTTAAAAGAAGATTGTACAGCAGAGCTGCATGAAGTAAATTGAACATGTCTGGAGTGTTAAAAGTTGTCTGTGTAATATTAGATTGGATCAAGTGTTTCTGGGCATGTTGCAGTAGTAATCCTGATTGAGTGATGGAAACTAAAAAGCCATTGATGCCAGACATACATCTGTGTAGATGATGAGATTTGTATCCTTCAAAGTCTAAGCTGTAGACTGTAAAACCTGAAGCCTATTAGCATTTTGCAAGTGATGAAGTGCCCAGAGAAGATTCTTGCATATAGTGACATTGCATCAGATTTGTGCTTTCATGTTCTTTGAGATTTCAAAATATGAGCATAAACATTTGAGAGAGCAGAGTATAGCAGGGGGAATATATTGAAGACCAATTCATTCATTTGACAAGGCACTAGAAATCCTTTTGACAGAACCACCATGTTTTTTGGTGAGGTTGGGCAATTATATGTTTGAGTTTTATAATCAGATCTTGTTTTGCTTCCTCAAGGAGAATTATTGTCATAAAATTTGCATCAATCTTGGTTCTGATAATGGTCAATGGACTTCTTGATTTTTGCTTCCTTTCTTTACGGAAGATTATGAGTTTATCTCAAAAGGTGAATAATATGCACTAGTCTTTAAAGAGTGTGACATTGTAGAGTTTATAAAAGGTGATGTTGTTTGCATTTTCCACCCTATAAGCATCATCATTGAAATAGAACAGTCAGTTCATTTCTTGAACATGCTCATCAATCTACATAACTAAGCTGTTAATCAAACTCTAGATGTTTAGTGAGATGTAACCACCAAATGCATTGCATCAGTCAATATAGCATTGTCTATCAATGATGTTGACTTGTTTTATTTGTCAATGGAAGTGCATGAAGCATAGTCTGTATGTTTCAGCTATGTCAGATTTTCATAGTATTAGTTCCTTTGCACCTTGCTCATGGAAGGTTAGCAACAATTTCCTCAGGTGCTTTATTGAGTTGAGGAGTACACCTGCTATTGTAAAGGTGACTTTTCTGAGGGCTGTGGCTCAGTCACACAGCTGGCAGAAGAAAATTCAAAGTATATTGAGTGTTATACAGATGATTACTGGTCTAACTATTCACTTGGCAGAGGGAAATCCAAAGAGAACAAGTCTGAGGATTTCCTATGCCAGAAGCAACGCTTCAGAGGCTTCTGATGTGTGGGAAGGAACTGTACAATACACAAAAGCCACAGCCAGCCAAAAGAAAGGCCTAAAGAGGCAAATCTCTGAAAATGATCAAACTTTGGAAATTGCCAGACATTGTTGATCTGCTGAGTTGGGAACTTGTTTGGATTATTGACAGAGTAGGATTGAAGCTAGAGGGCTGAAAGTAAGACCAAAAGGAAGGGCTGAAGAAGGAGAATAAAGA
>JABAKA010024294.1:0-11402 GCA_018857285.1 Termitomyces sp. Mi166#008 | reverse complement strand
CCCAACCCAGCAGATCAACAATGTCTGGCAATTTCCAGAGTTTGATCATTTTTGAAGATTTGCCCCTTTAGGCCTTCCCTGTGGCTGGCTGTGGCTTTTGTGTATTGTACAGTCCCTTCCCATGCATCAGAAGCCTCTGAAGCATTGCTCCTGGCATAGAGAATCCTCAGACTTGTTCTCTTTGGATTTTCCTCTGCTAGGTAAGTAGTTAGACTGGTAATCATCTGTACAACACTCAATATACTTTGCTGTGTGACTGACCCACAGCCCCCAGAGGTCACCCTTATAGATATGGGCACCCATAAAAGCTAATTTAAGAAAAGGTGTTTTCTCTGGATTAGCCAACTAGAAAATAGTTAACAAGAAAAATTGGACCAGTAAAAAAAAGACCTACTAGCACCAATGCTATATCTTCAATTGTGAAAGGCTGTCTATAACCAGCCTCACTGGGACCTCAACAGACAAGACAAAATCCACTTCGTTTGCTTGTAAGTAGGATACATGAAATAGAATAAGAATATAATAAACCCACCTTCGTTTGCTCGTAAGTAAGATAAGCAAATGAAGGTGCCGCAGTGTGACGCTCAAATGACAGCCTCACGTGAGTGTGCTGCAGTGTGATGCTCAAATGACGTATTGCGTCTCCACACGTCGTAACTTGCAGCCAGCAAGCTTACACCCCTCCCCCCTCTAAGAACTTGCTGTCATGTCTTCAGCTCACTCCGTTCCTCCTCTCCCACTTGTCGAGAGCCTCAGTCCTTCAATTCGGAATACGGCAACCACTCATCGTGGTCTGGGGGGAACCCTACCCATTGTACCAAATATTGTCAACCTCGTCCTCACCTATGTTCATCAATTATTTCGTTGATGATGTGGTGATCAGTGGCCCATCCTCCGTGACCACGGGCCCCGGTCGGGTGTATTCCCTGTCAGAGAACAGGGAGGGATTGTTGGGGATGTGGCACTTGAGGAGACTTGCGTGGAACCCAGGGAAGGTGCGTCCTTTGTTGCTGGGTAAATGTAAGGTATACTCAGATTTCTCTGGGAAGGCCGTGACTACCTCATATGGCCTGTCATGCTGCGGCATGAACTTTGCCACAGGTTTGTGGCCTTTCCGCATGTAGTCTCATTGGCAGTTCTTCGTAGCCAGCATGACGAGATCTCCAACCTCGTAGATGTCTTTCTCCGCTCGCCCTGCATTCGTGTGATATGCCTGATGGACCTTGGTGGTGAGGAGATTATCCTGTGCTTCTTTTACATCCATCTGTAACTGCTCAATAATATTATGTGCTGTTCTTCTGTCCTTTGATGTGCGAGTTGGTAAGGGTGTGAGAGGAGGGATGACCCTCGCTGAGCGTCCAGTTTTGAGCTGGAAGGGGGAGAAACCGGTAGAGGAATTGACTGTGTTCATTATGGCGAAACGAACCCAGGGTAAGGTGGCTAACCACCCTTTCTGGTCGCGATCCACCAGATATCGGATGGCCTGGACAATCGTCTTGTTGGTTCGTTCACTGCCGCCGTCAGTTTCAGGGTGATAGGATGTTGACATCTTGAGTTTCATGCGAGTCAGTTTATGTAACTCCTTCCAAACATCTGCCATGAAAAGGTGATCTCAGTCAGACACGATCTGGGTCATCAGCCCATTCTCGCAGTACCACTCGTTGAAGAGTACAAGCGCGATCTGTGCCACGGTGTCCTTGGAATGTGTCCCTGCCAGCCATACTTCTGCCCCCAAAAGGTCTGTCATCATCATTATTGTGTCTTTGCCATCCTCTTCAGGCAAGGGTCCGATGAAATCAATGCTGACTACTGAAAAATGATCATCAGGAATGGGTAACAGGTGCAAGGGTCCAATGGGCTTGGTGGTCCGGTCCTTGTTCCTCTGGCAAGGGACACACAAAGGTATGTATGCGTGCTCCAGATCACAATGCATGTGCAGCCAATAATATGAGTCTTGGAGTGCAGCGTAGCTCTTCTCAAAGCCGTAATGACCAAGAGTGTCATGGGCAAGGTTGTACAGCAGTTCGTGCACATGAGTGCTGCTGGGGATGAGTAGGTGATGCCCGAGGTATAGCAATCCATTCTCCGACCTGGCTCCAATGATACTCCCCTTGTCAATTCCCTCCTGGACTTGCTGAGCAAAGGCATCCCCTTGGTAACCAGCTACAATCTCCCTCAGGAAGGATTCATCTGCCTCTATGTGTAAGGCACCCACAGCAAGGCCTCTGTTCCCTCGCGGGGATCGTGTGTACGCAAGGGTGCAGGCCGCTAGGCTTGCATCTGGGGTGGCTATGGGCATCCAGGACAATGAGTTGGCTGCTGAGTTGTCCTCGCTGCGTACATAAACGATGTCGAAATCAAAATCAGCCAAAAACATGGCCCATCTGGATTGTTGTTGAGACATCTGTTTTTGGGACTGGAAATACTCCAGTGTTCGATGGTCCGTGTACACCTCAAATTTCACCCCGAGAAGGCTTGTGCACCATTTTTTCAGGGCCTTGATGATCGCCAACAGCTCACGCTCGTGTGTAGGATAGTTGCGTTGTGCCATGTTGAGTTGGTAAGAATCGTACGCCACAGGTCGCGCTGACTCCCAACTTTTGCCAAAACTCAATATTGCTCCAGTCCTTCGATTACTCGCATCTGTGGTCACGAATATCTTTTTGGTGGGATTGTTGTAATTGATGATGGTCAATGTTTCGAGATCTGTAACAGCGTGGCGTATGGCATCGAATGCCTTTTGATGGGCCTTTGTCCAGACCGGGAATTTCTTGTTGTACTCCTTCGTGGTCAAGGGACTCAGAACGCTCATATGTTCAGCTAGCGTGGGGATGAAGGGGGAGAGATATTGTGTGAGGCCCAAGAAACCTCTAACATTGGTGGCGGTGGTGGGCACGGGCCAATTGGCTACCTTGTCGACCTTCCTCGGATTGGGTCAAATGCCTTCTTGAGAGATGATGTGTCCCAGAAATTGGAGCTTGCTTGCGAAAAGCGTTGACTTCTTCAGATTGCAAAACAGATTGGACCTCTGGAGGGCTTCCATCACCAAACGTAAGTGTTCTTCATGTTCCTTGACGGTGTTGGACCAAATTATGATGTCATCCAGATACACATGGCATACCGTTCCGATAAGGTCTCGTAGGGCATCGGTCATGCGACGCTGGTGAGTAGAGGGTGTGTTACAGCCTCCCATGGGCATGACGACCCATTCATAGAGTCCCCAGGGTGTTCTGATTGCCGTGAGGTGAATGTCATCGGGGTGGACACGCGTTTGGAAGAATGTATTGGTCATGTCAATCTTTCCGAAGATTTTTCCTCGCCCGCAGTCTGCAAGAATGTCGTCCACTTGCGGTAAGGGGACAACGATTCAGTAACCAATAGTTGTTCATCCATTGGGGAGGAACTGTGAAATCTGGTACCCCATCGCGGTGTTTGGGAATGCAGAATGCCGGTGAAGCGAACTTGGAGGAGGATGGACATAACCGTCCCACGGCTAAGTGTTCGTCCAGCAATTTCTTCCATGGCTTGTGAAATTTCTTGGGTGCAGAGTATCCTCGCACGTTAACGATCTTCGAGGGGTCCTTGAGCCGTATCCTGTGGAAGATGTGATTTGGTACGTCATTGGTCGTCTTCAGCAATTCAGACAGAAAACAATTCTGGTACGTTTGTTTGGCCTCGGCATCCTTCTGGGATAACGTTTCCTCTAAAGAGAGTGACTCAATATGTTCCTGGATTAACACCATAATCTGGCTGGGAGAGGCGTAGTCTTCTCAGTGCATTGACTCAGCACGTGCATGTCCTGCGCCACGCTTCTTAGGGGGGTCGGGAGTGGAGTTAGGAGTCAGTGATGGGGAATAGGGGTGGTTGTAGGGGTGTACAATGTTGAAACCCATTTGCTTGTCAGTAGCAGTGTTTGCCTCAATGTCTAAGACAAGATGCTCAGCAGACAGAAATGGAATTCCTAGTAACAGTGGTACAGGGAGTACAACATTCACCTTAGCCCTGAACACCTTCGACTTCCAGGCTCCATTTCCAACTGTCGCCTCCAGTCGCACAAATTCAGTACATTTTAGGGGCGAGTCAGAGAGAGATGTAAGATTGTCTTCGCTTCTTGCCAGAGGGAAACAACGTAGTCCAAGTTTCAAGACGAGGTCATCGCTAATCACTGTAGATGGACATCCGTTATCCAGGATCGCTCTAATGGATAGAGGAAAAGAGGAAATCGCCAGCCCCGTTACCTCCAACATGGTCGTCATGTGAGGTGCTGATAGGGGGGCTTCTGTGTCAGATGAGGACGTGATTGTGTACATGTATGATTCATCCGTATCTTTGTCTCTCATCTCATCGTCTCCTGCAGGTTTCATATATGCTAACCCGGCGACGTTTTTGGGTTTCTCTGCGAGGGCCATGGCCAGCGTGAGCTTTGTGGTGGTTTTTGGGTCAGGCCAGGTGTTCATGACCTTTATTGGGCACGCGTCTGGGTTCCTGGCATGATCACAATAGAAGGTGCGACACCTGGTGCATCCTTGATGTTCGGACAGCAACTTCTTCTCTTTATCTGTGAGTTTCATGAGTTTGAGACGAGGGGTGTTGGCCCCGGAGGTCATGGGGAATGCACTCGAGGCGTGAGACGGTGGCTCTGAGATCCTTTCAACTAGAGGTTTGCGTTTGCTGGACTGCTCCACGTTACTAGCGTCGATCATTGCTTGAGTCTGGGCCCTGTCCTCTGCTAACTCTTCATCTAGTTCTGTGACCTCGGCAATCCAATCGGCGAGCTCTGGGAGCTTGAGCCTTCTCGCATCCACCTTCCTGCGCAGGTCTAGGTGCATGTGTGACTTGAAATGTGCCTTGAGTGCTAGATCGGTCAAGGTATGTTCAGAGCTCGTGTTCTTAAGGCATGCGTTCAAGTTTTGTACTACCACGACCCAGTCAGCAAACGAGGCGCCTTCCTGGTACGAGCTGAGGATAGTGTCCCGGACCTTTGTCTGCCAGTTGCATGGCAAGGCAAATTTTTGAAACTCCTCGAGGTACCCGTTGAGCATCATCGCATCGATTCTCGACTGATTAGTGTGATACCATGCAACAAAATAAGGCTCCAGCATTCCATCCGCGACGTAGGTGACGATCTCTGTGGGTTTCTTACCAGAATGTTTCTGGTATTGGTGACACGCAATGGACCATTGTTGGAAAAGGTAATCGTCCATGTGTCCCTCCATGAGCATAGGACACTCCTTCAGCTTGGTGATCCTTACTTCTGCCAAGGGGCGCTTGTCTTCCGCTTTGGGGTTGAACGCAAGTGTAGCTGACATAATTTTTTGATTGGCAGAGGCTGTCGATTGATGATAGGTGCTGAGTGATTGTTTTTCAGAGTTGGTTTGATGGGAAGTAATGAGTTCGTCCTCGGACGACAATGACTCTGTGCTTTTAGATGACTCAGACGAGCTGGACCGTAACAACGGAACTAGTACAGCAGATGTCTCAGCTTCACTGGACATGGGGGACTGTTCCTCTCTAGGCGTCCTGAAGTCGTTCCAGGGAGAGCTGATAGGCGGAGGAGTGGTTGGGAGGGCACCTGGTAAGAGTGCTGTGGTTCTTTGTTGCTGCGCTGCTTGTCTTGTTACTAGGGGGGTAGGGGTCGATGGTTGGCAGCGGTTTGAAGGCAGGTTGAAGAAATTTTATCGGTGCCAAAAAAAAAGTGAAAGGCTGTCTATAACCAGCCTCACTGGGACCTCAACAGACAAGACAAAATCCACTTCATTTGCTCGTAAGTAAGATACATGAAATAGAATAAGAATATAATAAACCCACCTTTGTTTGCTTGTAAGTAAGATAAGCAAATGAAGGTGAAAACAAAAACTTTTTGAGGCGGCCTCACGTGAGTGTGCTGCAGTGTGATGCTCAAATGACATATTGCGTCTCCACATGTCATAACTTGCAGCCAGCAAGCTTACAAATTGCCTTCCTAGCCTCTGTCAATGCTCTCTGATATGCTCCTTCCAGGTGCAGCAACTCCAAAAACATTGTATCTACTACTAATCCACTAGTGTCAACAACATCCATGTCATTATTGTTGCCTTCATTGTTATTCTTGCCTTTGCCATAATTGTTTTTGTCACCAATATCCTTGTTGCTATGGAGAGTTCCTTGTGTAGCAGTGCCAGTGACTTCACCTGCAGAAACCTCTGTTGCCTAGTTAATAATTAGCATGCCACTCTCTTCTGTACCTGCCAACTTAAAACACCTTACTATAAAAGAGTCTTGGACAACAGAAGCTCTCTTTTTAGCAGGCTTAACAGTCAACATGGCAAGCATAGGCTTAGGTGCAGGAGCAGTGGCAATGATTCTAGGTGCTGAACTAGAAAGTGTCAATCACATAGTGGAAGGGCCAGCAACAAGTGTTTTTGAAATGACTGGTGCCTTGGGCACAGACTTTGGCACACTAGGAATAAGTATCACTGGCTTTGAAGTTGAGTGTGAAGGCCCTGCCACAGGCATCTTTGGCACCACTGTCACCTGCAATCTAGTAACTCCCATCCCTTTTTTTGCACCAGTCAGCTCCTTAATGTTTTCCCATTTAATTTTCTTGATTGCACAAACTCTTTCCTCCTATTCCTCATTGCTAGACTTAAATGCCCTTTTGATGCCTATCTTCTTTGAATAGGTTAATAAAGCCTTGGACTTTCCCTGGCCCTTAAAAGGATCACAATGGTTTGTCTTGATGCTCAAGAAAAGCTTTAGCTGCCTGCATTAGCTTGACATGCTTAGCCAGCAGGAGCACCTCCATAGGGGGATGCTTCTTCTAGAGCCTAACACTGATGGCATTTCAAAGGCATCCCTTTGATTTACAATAGCAGCACCAGCATGAGCACTCACCAGTTGAGTACCAGCATTCTTCAGCTATGTTGTTGGCAATGCATCAATTACACTAGAATTAAAGTCAGAAAGTGCCAAAAAAGAAAAACAAACTGAAGATGCACCATGCTATTCTTTTTTAGCACTAGTGCTTGCATAGCTGGCATCATCAACATCAATTCTCCCTTCCTTCTATCCAAAATCTTTGTGCCTCATAGCAAGCCCATGTATGCCTCATAATATTCTATCAGCAGTGGCAGTAAAGCTGCCAACTCTTTGTTGCTAAACTAAAAAAATAACTAAGTGCCTGGTGCAGCAAAATAGAGAAAGAAACTTATGGTGGTGGGAACCACAAAGTTCTCTAACTCCTCCCTCAATGTTTGCATCACTTTATCTTCATCATCATTGTCTTATTTTCATTATCATCATCTTCTTATGTCACCTTCACCTTACCCTTGCTGCAAGTAGGAACCCATCAGAAAGGTTGCTTAGCCACATAAGGAATGAAAGGTGCACATCTAATAGATAAAGCCATGAACACAGGTGTTGGCACAGAGGCCATGAAAGCTGCTGACACTACTACAGGCACAGTCAGCTCTAATTTGATCGCCATCTTTTGAAAACGCACTAGCTTTATTTGCTCTATGGTATTTATTGAATGCTTCCAAGACACATGCCAATTATTAGCAAGAGCTGGCACCAAAAATAAAGAAAATTAAAACTCACCATTGTCTTCTCAAAATCAGCACACCACATTGCCTGTTTGTTCAAACTCCATAGAATAACACATGCCTAGTGCACATCAGCTTTTCACCTCCACTCCACAGAATCTATGCCCACAATGCACCAGTTGTCCAGTAATCCTTCCAAAAGTCCAAATGCCATGTCATAAAGTGGTGCAGCTGTCACCAATCCTTGAGCCTTGTAGAAAATGTCAATGACTGCAATAACAAAATCTTGGGTGGCACATTTGTGCTCCAGAGACTGACACCAGTGGAAACCTTAAGAAGGGAGATCTTGGTAAATATCTGGGGTAATAGGAAAAAGTCAGCTAGAAGCATGATAATCAGGAAGGGGGAGATTGGACATACCTTAATTGATCAAGATATAAGGGACCACAGATGTTTAGCAGAGAGGAAATGCTGAAATCAAAGGCCACAAACTTGGGTGCTTATATAGGTGATGATTTCTAAAATTGGAGTTTGCCACTGATTTGCAAAAAGAAATAGTGCCATGTATGCAGATCAGAAGATTGAGAATTTCAGAAGCCTGATTATTGACTGGGGACAGTCAAAATTCAAAAAGGAGGTAGGATAATGAGCTCCAAAAAGTTCTAATTGCATATAGTTATAAATTTTGGATTTTTCTTGTTTTTTGCAATGTGACAGATTATGTGATTTATCACATGATGACATGTGACTGGCAAAAACCAAAAATCCATCAATTGCATCAAGTAGTCATAAATTTTACTCAGCATACAAGTTACTTAATACATTCTTCTTCTTGAAAAGGGGATAGCACAGGAAAAAACTGTTCAAAAAACTTACTATGACCTCATAAGCTCCACTTGGGCAGCAATAACATTCCCATGTCATTATAACAGTAGAGAATTAGTGTACATATTTAGGATAGTAGGTGGAGTGAAAAACTTACCAATTTTTCCACCCTACTAGTATATAAATTGTACCAAAAGGTAAAAACAATAACAACAAACTACAAGAGGAAATTACCCTCACACTCAGTTTCAAAAGCTCACACTCTAAGCTGCCCTTGTGCAGTAAGTTGGCAGCTAACACTAGCATCACTGCTGCCAAGTCTCTTCATATTTTCAAGTCTATGTTGCCTTTCAAAGCATCTACATGCTAGGTGTCTGTTGCCAAGCACCTATGTTGCTTTTGACACATTTCTATGCACTTTTTGAGGCATATTTTACTCCTGTGCCAAGTGTTGATATGCAAAGCACCATGCCTTTTGAGGCATAGTTTATCATGAGGAGGAAAAAGAAACTGTAATAGCTGATTGGCCTTCTTCTATCACCACTACATTTACCCCTCCTTCATATTTCAAAAACCCTGCCACTGCTGCCTACTGACAGCCAATTCTGTCAGGTTTCCTTCATTCTCTGAGTCCACCTATGTAGGACTTAGTGGTGCCAATCCCATCAGCAAGCTTGTCAGCTAGAAGAATACTTCTCACCTACAGAGTGCTTCCTCCACCACTACTAAATGAGTTGCCAAGTTCATCAGCAATAACTGTTGGCAAGGACATCACCAAAACTGACCTCAAAGTGAGAGGAGTAGCACCTTAGAGGTTTTCTCAGGCCTTGATATTATCTGCAAAAGAATTCTGATTCCAACTACCCTCCTCATCCAGCAATACTATTCAGTAGTCTCTTTATAACAAAGTAGCTTACTTAGCTAAAGCAATACATGTCACCTACCAGTTTGAATCTTTAGGAACCTGCTGGAACTTGCCTTTACATTTTTGTGCTTAGAATTATTATAATTCTTCATTAGGGAGCCTACAACCTATGTACATTCTTCTATAGGTTGTTTTTGTGTTTTGGAAAAGAGCTCACAAAGATCTCTCTCTAGCACACATCTAGGTGACCAAGCATGATAATCATCTGATGCTTCACCTTCTGAGATGAGCCCCACAGCTCCATCCACTAAACAGAAAGGGGGTTTTGAGTCAGGCAATGGATGAGTTATATGCCTCTGCCACCTAGTGCTAATTGGTTTGCTTGTCTGTCCATAGAATCTGACAATACATGTTCAACTGTTGACAATTTAATGACTGAATCCATAAGCACCCTCTCTGATGTACAAAACCTCCCTTCAGTCAAAGGTTTGACTGAAGTTTCCTCCTCTCCATCCTCTTGACTATGAGTCCCTGTCTAGGAACAATGCCTCCCTCACTGGTATGTTGTCACTTCCTCTTCATCACCAAACTCTCTATGTCTGAACATGGAAGTTGAGACCACTGACACACAACAAAACTGGAGTGTTGTTGCTTTACTGAATAGTGGTGTGACAGGTTTATTCCTCAATGCAAGCTATGTGAAACAACACTGCCTGACCACTCAACCTCTCTCCCACTCCATCCCTGTATACAACATTGATGGCACTCTTAATGAGGCAGGATCTATCTGCTCTGTAGTGGATCTCATTCTGCACTACTGCTCCCATTCAGAATGTGCTGTCTTTTCTGTCACTAGCCTTGGGAAGCAAGACATGATCCTGGGCTTCTCTTGACTTTGAGAGCACAATCCAGAGATCAATTGGGTAAAGGGTGAGGTGCACATAAGTCAGTGCCCCCAGCATTGTTCTACCTGTGCTAATGAGGTCTGAGAGGAGTGCAGAGCATTGGTCCATGAGTGTGCTGCTATATGTGCTTGTCATGTAGGACACATTCTCTTTGCTAACATTGACCTGTTGTATCCTCTCTCCCTGGCATTCCAGTTTATGCACAATGAGTTTTATGAAGAAGCAAGGATGTGACAGAGGGAGGAGGCATAATAGAAATGGACCTAATGTGAATCATTGTTGTGTATAGTAGTGAATTGAGAGCTCTTTTGAATGTTTGTAATGTAAGAAATATCTGAACAATATTGTTTATAGAGAGTTTATATATTAATCCAGCACTTTTACATTTAGATACATTAATCTACATTCAATTAATGTACAGAAATGTTTGCTAATAAGGTGACTTTTGACTGGGCCTTATCCTCTGACTGTACAGTTTCTCCTTCCTAACTCTGTACTTCCTTCTGTGGCAGCAGCCTCAAATCACATGTGTCAATGCACCCCCACATGGCCTCTCCAATATTTGATGTTTGACTTCTTCAGATGTTCTTGACCATAGCCAACCAGGGAAAGAGTTAGACCAGTTGATCATCCACTCATATGGTCAGATGAAATTCTATTTAGGGGAAAACATGAAATTCAACTTTGTTATAGAAGAAATAAATCTGAGAATATCATTGAAGGTACTTGGATGCTTACCAAAGAAAGAGGAGAAAGGTAGAATATATCTAGGAAGTTTACATGGAAACAGTATCCATTCAGACATCAGAAGAAGAAATATGGAGAGAGCTCACAGTCTCATGTACACCCACAACTGAAAATGGCCCATGGATGAGGGCAACTGTCAATGCAGAGTAAACAGACTACAATAGGGTGAACATATGCAATCATGGGAAAGGATGAGACACACTAAGATGAAATAGTAAATCATTTAAAGTACATCATTTGCAACACTTGCAGAAACCTCATTCCCAATAATAGGCAAACCCAACAAAATACAAAGCAGCTGCAGATCTGGTGATTACTTTTTTGAATAGTCTTAGAGTTTTCAAAATCTTATCTGAAGGACAGCATATACAGCTCCTGTGTCTACCATCAGGTATAGAATGTGCCATGATTTGAATAATTGATGTTGTTGTCTATTCACAACTGTTCTTAAGAATTTTGGGTGTGTCCTGTGATCATTACCAAATTTGTAGATGTTTGGTGAACATTGAAGAAATAGATAAGGACCTACCATAATGT
>JABAKA010024293.1:0-11545 GCA_018857285.1 Termitomyces sp. Mi166#008 | reverse complement strand
TGGATTAGATTGCCATATCCAGGAAATTGTTAGCTTTGATGATCCTGGAATGTTAGAATCAAAGATGGCAGTGCTCACAGCCAGGTCAGCTTTCTGCAGCACTCTGTACTTCCATTCAATCATTGGATCACCTCCCAGTCTTATAAGCACAGCATGGCATTTCTCATAGGCATGGGCTTTTAGGGAAATTGAGGCTTGGACTTTAAGGATTGATGCTTGAGCCCTAGTTTTTACCACCTTGCTAGGAGCAACCCAGACAACATGAGAATACATGAATGATTTTTCTGTGATGAGCTCATGCAGAGCTTGCAAGTGCCTTTCAATTTGTAGTTTTTGCAGATCCTGCTCCATAATGGAGAATTGTGAGATGTTACCCATAGTTGTGAATGGCAAGCAGCAGATTTCAAATTCTTCTGGTGCAATGACATCTGGTTCTGTTGGGCAATCCACTGCACCAATACTTTCATTGGCCAGTTCATCATTGTCAAATGCCTCAGCAACTTTGTCAGGCTTCAGCAGTGCAGTCCTACATGTGGTGAGAGTATATCCACTCCTCTATGAGGCCACTAGGATATTGAGCTGTACTCTCAATAATTCCCTTTCTGCTTCAACCTTTTGGTGTTCATCTTTCCTTGCTTGTCAAGCTAGATGATGGACCTGATCTTGTAAGGCAATTCTAATTCATGCTTTAGCTTTGTTTAGCAGTGCATCAATTTTAATCCACTTACTGCTGTTCTTCAATGTTGAGGGCCAGTTGTAACCAGAACAAATTATTATTCATAGTCTGCTCTTCAGAATCTGTCTAATGGCCACCATTGGATATTTATTTTCCTTGATCACTCATTGCAACATTCCATGCCTTTAGGATGTCCATTATCTTGCTATCTTTAATCCAGATCCTTTCTGCATTAGTGATTCCCTTCTAGCTTGATATCAGTTTTGATGTTACCTTCATTGACCTTTCAATGGAATATTGAACAGCTGCCTCTTGCATCTCAACAGCTGTCTGATATTTTTGACATAGAAAGGGAACCATATCAAGTAGCTTCTTCTTGTTGAAATCACACATATGATCATCAAGTATTTCTGCCTGATGTGCAAGAGTTGCAGTCTGAACCATCTGTGAAACCTCATTTAGTGCAGACCAAAGGCTTTCAATTATCTCTCCAGCTAGATGGCCAATGCCAGGAATAAAGGATGGAGCAAAGCAGAAAAAGCAATCTTCTTTCTGTTCATGGACATGGAGAAGGCCAAATGCATAGTCAACTACTAGACCATTTGATAAAGCTTCTGCAGCATCTGCCAATCGCTTCAAGAATTTGATACACCACTAGCAAGCAATATCATATACCAACAAGAGTTGTTTGATTTGATTCATATTAATTGATTTCACAGTGTGTATGACAGAAAAGTCTGTGTAAACTTGGCCTTCACAAGCAGCCATGGTGGGGACATGCAGTTGCAACAATACCAGTAATATCACATGATTTGTTGATCATGAGAGCTTGTTCAATTGCTTTGAATGTGTTTTCACATGGAGCCCTCTAGTAGAATATAGATATGAACAGTCAACCTAAGACAGGATGAAATGGAAGGATGGAGTCTGATCAGTGGAGATGACTGCCAGTGGAATTGAATTTCATCCATTTAGTTCTGATGAATGGAGCCAACAAATAGAAATAAAAGCTGTTAGGAATTTGCTTATTTCCTCATACATCCATTCATCATAAATTCATTCACTCACCATGGGTTTATTCTTGGCATGTCTGAGGTAGTCTTCAATTTCATTTCTTTTGGCCATTATTCCATCTCCCTCAGACAGCCATATATCATGTGCTGGGTTTCAATGGCAAACATGATCTGCTTTGAAATTTCCATCCATTATTAATGGAAAATTGAATTTCCACTGTGATAGATTGTCTTACCAGTTTGATGGAAGATTCACTCCTGGTTGAGGATAGGCTGGACAGAATATGGCCAGTTCACCATGTTCAGGAGCCATAGGTTCTTTTGTTTCATCATGACCAAAACCTGCCCACTTTCATTTTTTAACCACTGCCGCAAATAAAAATTGTCAAAGTTCACAATAAAGGTTATCCACCTCACCAGCAAAAGCAATAGAAGAAGTGATTCTAGCAATCTTCTGCTAATACTGGTAGGCAGATGCTTTGCATTCTAGATTCATGAGGTGGAAGTTGTTGAGAATGGCTGTTGTAAAATATGTTTATGTCCACTCAAATGTACTGGGAATCAGTTATAAGTGCATGATATCCTCCACCCATTGATTGATTTCAGAACACTGGCATGCAATGATACTGATGTAGTGTATTCCAGTTGTGTATACAATCCATGCAACAGGATTTTCAAAGCAGTCAATTTGCTTGATGTGGCATTCATAAGCAGATGGCAGATTAAAACTGGCAGCTGCTGCTAAATGGAGAAGTCTGTCAATATGGATGATATGTGGATCCTCACCATTTAAAGTCTGTTTTGAGCTCTCAGGATGAATTTCTTCCAGTGGTGCTTCCTCATCTTTGATGGTATCATCATCCTCCAGCTATTGGTGATCCTCTTTCTGAATAGTTTCTTCAAAACTTGCATTTTGAAGCTTAGCCAGCACTTCAGCATGAGAGGTTAAATCTGCTGGCACAGCAGCCAATACTAGACTTGAGAGCAGATCTGCTGGTGGAAATCCAGTCTCTGTCCTGGTCAATATGGGTCCATTTATTTCAATTTCTCTATTAACATCAATAGTTTCATATCCCCTGGTGGAATGAGCTGTGGTTAAGCCATCATCTACCTCACTGTGTGCATGACCATGTTCATGGCCATCCAATGATCATGAGGACAGAAAATCTTTCTCTAGAATGTCATTTTTTCACTCATAATCTTCAAGAATCTTGATTCTGGTTATTGGTCCATGACAGTCTGCTTGAAATGAATGGTGCAGAACAAGAAAGTAGCCTCCAGCATTGGACATCTGCATTGGTTGGAAATACTTCCCATTTCACACCTCATGTCAATGAAGTGGGTTGGACTGATGAGTTTTCCACAGACACCTATGGCAAAAGATCCTTGACCCAACACAATCACATCATTTTCATTGAGCCAGGTGTTTGTTGGGACAATCCTGGCAGGTAGTGATCTTACCAATACACTCATGGCTCAGTAAGCCATTGAGTAGCTGTGGAACATAGTTGATGAAATTATTGAGATAATCTGCCCTGAGTCTGTATAAAGCTGAACAATTGAGATAATTATTCAAAATAAAAACTTACTTTGCCATGTTTCACTGATACATTCAGTCCATCATCCATCATGAGAGTGGGAGTATAGTCCAGGTCCCCAATGTTGTCATCATAATGGGTGGAGGTGGTGCAGAGGCTGAAACTGAGATTGGACCTACTGGTACTTGTTCTGTCACAAGTACAGGCAATCCTCTAAAGTTCTGAGTGACACTAGTCCTTTCAACAGCAAAGGGAATGGGGTCCCTTTGCCTCATGACAGTTAGTTTTGGGTGCTTGCACTTGTGAAGAGAGTTCATGTTCATGATGTAGTGATGGGGGGATTTGGCTGGCAAGCACAAAAAGGGATTTAAATGTCTCTGAGGCTATTTGGGTGCCACAATCACATGCACATCAGAAGTTTGTGGCACAACAAGTGTGCAACAGACTAAGCAGCAGAAGCTGAATGGAAGAATGCTGTAAACAACAGAAAGCAAGCTAGGCAATGTCTGCCTGCCTGTTGGATATTGATCTATCAGATTGACTAACTTCTCAATGAATGCTTGGTTGATGAATATGTGCTGGATATGAGCTGACTCAGTGAAATCACATGTTGAATGTTTGACCCAGTGTGAATGGAAGAGAAATATACACTTTACTAAAAAAATGTCTTTATTAATGACAGCCAATACAGTACATATGGTTCATCAACCACTGAAACTATTTTTTTTTTTGAAGAAGAAAAGGACTGAGCTAATATTCACTTCTGAAAAAAGAGCAATTTTTGAACTATACAAGGAAATGTATAGGTGGAAGCCAAATCCTCATGCTAGGACTGCTTTATTAAAGAATAAAATTTTAACAGATATTTTCAATTATTGGGACAGCAAAGAGATGGCACCAGAAACTGGAGAGGAGTGGACAGAAAGAATCAAAGTACATGCTAAGACAGATCCTAAAGTCTATTTTTGATTCTTTAGAAGGTTGGACATTACATCAAAAATTGCTGGTGCCCTTATTACTAATATAAAAGCTCCAAGGCCTTGCTTCAAGTCTCTCTTTGTGATGTGGTTTAGCAGACAATGTTGAACAAAATTAATGAGGAGTTAAAAACTCTCTTATATATAAAGGACCTTGACACATCACAAAAGGAGGCATTTTCACAATACAATGTGGCTGTTAAAAATGTCATTAATCATTTAGCTCTGCAGAATGAAACCACTTACAGAGGATGGCTGCTGAAGGGAGCAAATGAGGGAACCTGGCAGATATTCAGTGCAAGTCTGTAGTGGCCTCTTCCATTCCACTGTCTGTTTCATTGTCCATCATTCATGCTAATTGATGTTCTTGAAAAGGCACAGAAGCTGAGTTTAAAGCAAGTTGATGATGCAGATATGCTTCATTACAAGGAAATGGAAATGTTGAGTTGGACTATTGTCAGTTGGGTTGCAAAAGAAGGCATGACTAGTAGGATGTACATGATTATTTCATTTCCATTCAGTGGCTTTGATCACAAAATCATGCCAGAATCATAGCCATGACAATATGTCATACTTTACATAAACAAATCATTCCACATTTCAGGATACCTTCTCTGAGCTTGTCAGTGACTTCAGCAAGAAAATGATGGATTACATGTCAGCTCTTCTCAGCACATATACATACACCAACAGATATTCCATCATGGGCAGACCACTCCATCTGTCATCATGTGTTCTGATTTGATTCTAGAGGAGGACAATGATGGATATCCTGTCCTCCCAGCAGAACCACCTGCCACCATAGTTCAAAATCATCAGGAATTAGAGCTACTGATCCAGGACTATTTGAATACCCATTATAGTAAATCCATTGTTTGTTTGTCAAGTCAGAATACTCATGGTCCATCAGAAATTGCATCTGGTTACCATTATAAATCTGCTCCATACAATGCAGTGAGATTGAATTAAGGAGAATTTATAGCTTCAAGATATTTACCTGAAGGTTTGGCATTCAAGGACCCCCACAATCTTGGTTGACCTGACTTGTCATGATTGCTAATATTCTGAAGAGATCACTAAGATCATCATGAATCCAGTGACATGTTCCACTGGATAGTTTATCTCAATAGGGACAAGAAGTGGATGTCAGCTGAGTATGGAACATGGGCTGATCATGACAAAAAGGCAGCAACAGCTGCAGTAAAGATGGCTGTTCAAAAGAAGGGAGAGAGGAAAAGAAAATCAAAGAAAACTTCAGAGGAGGATAACTTGCATATTAAAGGTGTTGATGAGGATGACAGACTCACTTTACATTGTGTTGATGAGAATGATGGATCCACTTCACATCATGTTAATAAGGGCAGTGAATCCACTGCACAATCATGTTGATGAGAATAGCAGATCTGGTCCACCCCATGATCACCTCAGATCTGCCTATTCTAGTGAGCATCAATTCCTTCAGCATTCTGCTATGAATACACCATCACATGAGCCATCCTCATTCCATCCTCCTGTTAGATCTTGCTGACCTGGGTGCTCTCACCTAGAGTGATAACCCACTAGTCAGAGAGATCTGTGAACTGGCACCTAGACTTACAGAGTATTGAAGTGGTCTTAGTCATTAAGAATGCAAGATGCACTAAGAAGTCAGGGTTTGGGTGTCTATGATGCAAAGTCTGACAAGAGAAAGGTTGATCAGAGGATTTAGAGCAGCATTGGCAAGTAAAACCAGAAAACAGAGTAGATTGAAGAGAATGAGAAAACTAGTATGACAATATTAGGGAAGGAACAAATTGGGGAAAAAGGGTTGGCAATATTGAGACTAAGGACTGACTGACTACCACGGTACAAAGGTTTAAGTACTATGGTGAAACAGAACACTGGAACAACGTCAGAGGGGGTTGAGAGGGGTGCAGCACAGAACTGTATGGTCAGTTTGCAGGTAGTCAGATGTGGGGGTGAGCTGCAGCAAACTCATTGTGGCATGTTTTGGAGATGTCATTCTAAAAGGAGCATTGGAGATGTGATTGGAGATGTGGATTGGGTTGGTGATGCAAGCAGCTGATGCATAAGGCATGTTGGGACATGTCAGTGATGGCAGAGAAGGTGCATGCTTGAGATGTGTGTTGTGCTGGCAGTTCATTTCAGGGCAAGGGTGAGAAACTGTTGGATCAACTATAAAGTTGGAAAGTTAAGCTCATCTTTGCAGTTTGTCCTGCCTCCACCATGAGTGCAGTGTTTCCAAGTCATCCTCTGTTGGTCTGTTCCAGAAGTGGTGGGACAATAATGTGCTGGTAAGTGGTGCTGGAGTTCTGCTTCCTGACCTGCTACTAACCCTGCTGTAGTGTGATCATTGTCATCGCTGTGAGGTGGCATATGAGCTGGCAGCATCACACTCTGATTTAAAGGAGAAACCTGGCATGTGCCCATACTGTTGCAAAAGCCACCTTGGCTGTTCCCTCAAGGCATGCTAGGAGATGTCAGTGAGCATGGGTGCAGAAAGAAAGGAAAAGGGAGGAGGGGAGTGAGTCAGGGTGGCTGGCCCAAGCTGTAAGGGGGAAGGGCAGTGTAGGGAAGCAGTTGCATGCAAAGCTCAGAGGAGTCCTTCAGAGAACAAGGGAGATGATGGGATGGCCATAGTCAATTGCTAGCAGACCTGCACCATTATGAAGAGACAATGCCCAGTGTTGCCTCTCTTCTCCTCTAAGCCTTCACCCATTGTTCCAATGAATTTTGAGGAGCCCAGTGGTCTGCTGGCAGATTCAGCAAAGGCCTGAGAGAAGCATTCTGCTGAGACTGTGCTGAGTTAGTTTCCTTCTCTGAAATGTCCTTGAGTGGAGACCCTGCCCCCCCAGGATCCCCCCACTTTTTCACAAGTGTTCTCACTGCTGTTAGAGCAGCCCTCCAATCTCATTGCAGCCAGGTCCAAGAATGTGTGCCTCCATATGTGCTTTGATTGCTTACTGGCCACACCATGCTAGATGCACTTTCAGAATGAGGACTTGCACCAGCAAGTCTGAGAGGCCCATGCTGAGCTGAAGCAGGAGCAGGGGAGGGTCATGGCAGTGATTAGTGGGTATAAGCACCTGAGGGAGTTGAAGGTGCAGTGGCAACAAGAGGCAAGAGTGCTGCAGGCAGAACTAAAGCATCTTTGACAGGTAACCTGTTTCCTGAGTTTCAAAGAAGAAGAAGAAGAGGTATGGAAGGCCAATGTCAGTGTGCAGATGGAGAGGAATGATGCACCACCAACTCAGGTCACTCCATTGAGTCCCATTGGAGATGATCAGGACACATCAGTCCAGCAAGGGTGGTTGATCGAGCATGTGGCCATAGAGTGGGCATAATTCCTGGATGAGTTTTTTGGCCTTTCTGCAACTTGCCAGTACTGATGCTGACTTCAGAGGTTATCTGCACTCACTGCACCCTTCTTGACACCACTACATGATCTACTAGGGCCATTCATGATAGTCTGGTCCAGTCTGAGCATCCCATACTGTTGGAGGTCAACATAGAATTAGAGGACTTGGGGCAAGCAATTGTACTTCATTGGGGCATCTTATACTGGTGGCAGCACCCCTTGGAGTGTTTGACCCTTGAGCCTGTTCCTCATACTCCAGCCCCAGAGATATCACCAATAAGGTTGAAGAGGATTTATTGTTGGCATTGAGAATGTCAAAGTTTAAAGGTAAGGAGAGGGGTGATCTGGGCCTGTTGAGGCAACTGTAGTTGTTCTCTGAGGCCCATGTAGTTGTAAATAGTCTCTTTATGGTCCAGTCTATAGAGTCTTCTCTTTTCTTGGTTGTTATTCCTGGGCATGGTAAGATAAAAGATAAGATAAATGGATAAGATGTGTGGATATAGATGGTCTTCAAGGATGGCCCTAATCCAATTGGTGAGATATAGATGTAAAAAAATTGGGAGTGGCTTTCAGGGTTGGTGTGGTAGCTACGTTGAAGTTAGAGCAGAGGTAGGGAATGGTGGGGTGAAAGAGGAGAAAGAGGATTCAAAAGTACTGGTGGAAGTTGATTTTCTAGTTAATCTGAGAGATGGGAGTTATGCCCATGACTGTCTTTATGATGTTTCACTGGGATCAGAGATCCCATGACTTGTTGAGGAAGTACCTGTGGAAGTTTTGGAGCATGTCAGTGGCTCCTCTAAGGTTGTCAAAGGACTCCCAGGTGTACCCAAATCCACATAGCCACATTTACAATGCTGAAAGAAAAACTGAAAAAATCATGCTCAACCAAGTCTAAGACTTTCAAAACCACATAGAGACATACATATATAGGGTGTTATACAGAACAGCAGGGTCCATTCTGTGTCACAGAATACAGGAGTAGCAGAGTCCGCTGCAACATAGCAGAGCATGTACAGTGTACTGTATAGTACATGGCAGCAAATGGCCTACAATGTAATGTAGTGCATATATCCAGTGCACTTTATCAGCTGTGTTGACATTCATACAACACAATGACTGTTAGTAGACTGGTTGGCACTGGCTTCATCAACCAGAAAATAACTTAATCAGAATGAATATTACTAACAGATACCAGCCACTCTCCTTTATTGATCAGCTTCCACTAGCCACTTGGGGTGACTTCATATTAGTAATCAATGTTAACTAAAATTAGAAATTAATCAATTTTAAATTTTGATTGACAGCTACATGTAAATCAATAGGGACATGTGAATGATTTTTTGAAGTCTCCTTCCACTAGCCACTATCAATACATGGCATGACTCAATGCAATGCCATTTGTTGCAACCCACCTTTGCCAATACACAACAATGTCATCCACAGATCTACACCAAACACTGAAAAGAATGATTATGACAAGGAGGATAAAGAGGAGAAAACATTATGATGCAAGGAGGCTATAATATTCCAAATGCTGCTGGGCAAGTACAAGAAGACAGTGCCCCAGTGTGCCAGAAAACATCTGGACCCACTCTGTAAATACTGTGTGGAGAAAGATTTGCAATGCATCCAGACAAAGAGGAAAATGGCTTGTAACCCTTGCCAGCTTATGCAAAAGTGGCTGTGCAGTTATACAGCCAACACTAAAGCAGTGAGAAAGGCAAGAAAGGGGAAGAAGAAGGCAAAGGCAGTGGAAGCAATGGTGAGGACAATGAAGAAGCAAAAGTCAATGAGGTTTGTTGACTTCAATGATGGTAAGTTGTTTTCTGTGCATGTTCAATAGGAAACTGATAGATGACAAAAAAGATCTTTCAACAGCTCTGGTAGCTGGACTGTCAAAAATGGCTGTAGATGTATGGCAGACATCAATCTAATCAGCAGATCTGGTCCCTCTATCAATGGCTGTTGACAAAATTGCAGAGGGTGTGATGAATGGGCTGGGCACATAACTGGCAGATATTGAGAATCAAATGAGTTCACTAGGGGATGAACTCATGGATAACCTGAAGCAGAGGACAAGCAGATCAAGCAGATCAAGGGGATGTTTTGCAGCTACAAGATGAACATCAAAAATCATCACAGATGTGTTGGCAATCTTGGTGCCAGTCTCAGATATATCCAAGGGCCTGCAAAAGACACAGATGCAGGTCCAGCAAGAGGCCCAACATTCATAGGATGATATCAAGGCTCTGAAGGACATTGTAGAGTTTATTTAAAATTAACTGGAAATCTCCTCTTTGATGCCCCTCAAATCTGCTTCCTCACTGGCTGACAAAGAATTAACCAGGCTCTCCAGTGCCAGATTTACAATAAGGGACAAATCCACTCCACCACTAGCTAATGCCAGCTCATCTCCAATGTGGCAAGGCCAGGCTGGTCCACCCTCCCCAAACAATTTCTGAAGATGATAAAGCTGCCAGATCTGCTCTTGTCACAACCCATTATTTTTGCCTCATCATCCTGCATGACTTTTCTGCCATGCACCTTCCCCACCATCACCAACGTGTCCCAACATGCCTTATGCATCAGCTGCTCACATCCCCAAACCTTACACATCAGCTGCTTGCATTACCAATCTGATTCACATTTCTGATTGCATCTTGGATGCTCCTTTTGGAGCAACATTTCTGAAACATGCCATGATGGCTTGCTGCAGCTCACCCCCACATCTGACTACCTGTGAACTGACCATACAGTTCTGTGCTGCATGTCTCAGCACCTCTCCTTGACTCCCACTGACATCATTCCAGTGTCCTGTTCCATCATAATTCTTAAACCTTTGTACCTTAGTAGTTAGTCCTCAGTTTTGATATGGCCAACTCTTTTGCCCAAGTTTGTTCCTTTTCTCTTATTGTTATACTAGTTTTGTGGTTCTCCTCAATCTACTCTGTTTTCTAGTTTTACTCGCTGATGCTGCTCTAAGTCCTCTGATTGATCTTCCTCTTGCTAGACTCCACAATCATCAACACCCAAACCCTGACTTCTCAGTGCATCTTGCATTTTCAACGACTAAGACCACTTCGATGCCCTGTAAGTCTATGTGCCAGTTCATAGATCTCTTCCAACTAGTGAGTTATTGCTCTAGGTGAGGGCTGCCAGGTCAGCAGGATCTGACATAATATTGAGACTACCCCCACTCATCAGCTAGCTCAAATGACAACTTATACTCAAAACTACTGGCCAACAATGACCTACATGATTGATTAGTAGGGCCACTGATAAGCCCCAAAAGGTTCTATTTGTGAAATAGTAATTTTTTCAAATTTTTTTTTGTTTTTCATGATGCAATGAGTCATGTGACTGAGCATGTGATGACACGTGACTTGGCAGAAACACAAAAATCGTGCCCTGCAGCTGTAGTCTAGAACATTCTATCTTGGAAAAAGGGTAGCTTAGGGAAAAATAGTCTAAAGAGGGAATTGCTATGACTTCATAGGCTCCACTTGACAACCTTAATGCTCTCATGATGTCTGAATTAGTACATATTTAGAATAGGTGCGCTTACCAATTTTTCTGCTTTAGTAGTATAAAAGGTGTACAAAAAGTAGAGAAAAAACAGAGAATAGCCCAACGTTGACCACGACAACATCAGAGAACACTGTTCTAAACGTTCTATGTGAGGAGTTCATCCTCACTACGCCCTACATCCTACGTTCTATGCTCTACGTTGCCCTTGTGCAGTTGGCCGGTCACTATTGTTAGCGCCACCTCTGCTAAGTCTCTAAATGCTATAAGTCTATGCCACCTCTTCCGAGGCAAACTACATGCTTGGTGCCCATCACTAAGCAACTACGTCGCCACCGTGCAAAGTCTACATGCCTTTTAAGGCATAGTTTAAAGTCCAGTGCTAAGCGCCCGCAGCGGTAGCGCCACACCTTTTGAGGCATAGTTTAAGAGGGTACAGGGCAGCGCTATCAGCCGGC
>JABAKA010024292.1:0-11625 GCA_018857285.1 Termitomyces sp. Mi166#008 | reverse complement strand
CATTGAGCTCAAGCTCAAAAATACGAGTAAAAAGTTCAATATATTCAGTCAAATCAGCCATAGGTACATTCTGGCCTTTATTAGCCAGTAATTGCATATGCTTTACCACGTAAAGCTGTAGACGCTTCTGCGTTGATTCTTTAGTGACCATTGGAAAACGGTCCAATACCAGCTGAAGCTGGACTGACAAGGTCAATCTCGACCATCCATCTTCCTCCTCGTCAGAGGACTCTTGGTCTGGTTCCTCAACCAGCACCCCTGGCAGACTGTTGTGCCTCATCGGTGGCTTCTGGCCACTTTTCTCCTGATTGCTTCTAGCAGGAGGTGTGGATGGCGCCAGTTCCACTTCACTAGCAGCGTTGTCATCCCTTCGCATCCAATTGGGATTAATTGTCTGGTATTGCATCATATGCATCAACGACTGGTCCTTGCCTACCACCTCTGTTTGTGGAGGCGCTGTCTGGGGTGGTCTAAAGGGCATACTATGCACGTACATGCCACCCTGTGCCATTTTCCCAAACTGGAGAAGACTGTCCAAACTCCTTCACTGCTGTCCAATATGCTCGGGTAGTTCTGGGTAGATGAGCGATGGCAATGCTCCTGAAGCAAACATTCTCTCCTCTGGCCGAGTGCAAGGGTTCAAGATTGAGTTCATCCATGACATGAATAATCCTTCAGGCATTCCAAAGCTCACACTAACATTGTGAGGATCCGAGTCATCCCGCTTGGGTGGGGGTTTATATACTGATGCTTCTGGTGTCTCTCCAGCTTGTGGTGCAGGTGACACACCTGCATCGTCCGCCTGATGTATGGGATCACCTGTACCCGTCATGAGACAAGTTTGTTTCTGTAACGTGGCACTGGGAAAGTTCGAGGATTTTGATGATTAAGATGAGTTTTTTGAAGTAGTAGCAAGAGCCTAGAGTCTATAGCCAATAGCAGAAGATTCGAAAAAAATGTAGCCGGTGGCTACAGAGAGAACTATCTTGCATATATCATACAGTAGCTGAATCAGACTGCAATATCGGTATTGACTAGATACATTGTGAATACAAGAAGTTATCTTACATAATACAATATTGGATGTACACAACGTCACCCTCTATGACGAATACCTAAAAGGTCATTATAATGTAATGATCCAGTTACAGCAAAATACAGATGCATTAAGAAATGAAAAGAAAAAACTTGTTTGTAACTCAGATTGCTCTCTAATGTCTTTGGCAGTAGGACCAAATCTGGTTAGTGGACCAGATGCTTCTTCCTGATCTTCACTCATGAAAGTAGATGCATCTGTGACATGGTAGATGGTAATATCTTGATCAGGATCATGAAAAGGTAGAACCTGGTAGCAACAAAACAATCCCATTTTATTGGGCTCAGTTTCAAATGAATCAGGTTGGAGAAGAGGCAGTAATGGGGTAGATGATCTAATTTCTACAGGTTCTATGTGGTGATATTTACTCTGGTGCACTTCATTCAATCTAGAATATTCGGCAGAAAATTGCTGCAAAGGGTGTGGATCTGATGGTAAAAAATCTATAAGATGGCATGGGGTTTTCCAAACATGCTTCAGAAATTGAGGAGACAGTTGAGGAGATGGTATAGGATAATTGGGAGGAGGACTATATGACATAGGCAAGTTATTATTATTTTGGTTAACAAACAAAGAAGTATCTGAGTCATTAATCTGCAAAGTCAAATTTAATAGATATTAAAGATTTGAGATGAGGAAATTCACATTGAATGAATTTTTATAAGATCCAGCCTCAAAATTGAGAGAGATTGGGCAAGAGCCAAGTTTAAGAAGCTTCCATTTTGGGCATTGAGGTTGATAGCCTTTGACTTGTCATGATGTATCAAAGGTGTGATCACAGTACATGCATTAATACATAAAAGTAAGGCAAATCCCAGCAGTCTTATGAATCTCTGAGGCCAGACACTTGAACTGAGAGGGAACTTAGTAGACATATAATAATAATAGCCTGACATGTGACTTTGATCTTATTTGGATTGTAATGCATGTGATCCAATATTGCTTCCCCACCTTTCTTTTCCACCACAATCATGCCCTCAGGCTCAGAGTCTTCCTCTACTCATTGTACTCCATGTTGGCAAGTCCATCACACTAGTGAAGATCAACAAATGACTCACCAGCCAGCAAAATCCAGAAAATCCAATTTCAAGCACACATTGAAAGAATGGGAGACATTTATGAAGGCTCTCCAGGCTGCAACTCTATCATCATGCTGGCAAATTAATTCTGCATCTTGTCAATCTCTTTCAGGATCTCAATTTTGTTTTCGTGCATGGACTGATTTAAAGAGGGCTTTTGGTGGATACTGGGTCAGAGAAAAATGAAGAAGATGAGGAGAATGGTGACAAGTAAGTGGCCACCTGATTATATGCATCTCACTCATGACTATATGCTTTCATTTTGCTCACTAAGAACAGTAACAAGATTTTCAGCAAGCAAAGGCACCTCAACACATTTTAAGAAATCATAAACATCACTCCACAGCTCAATCAAACCTTCACCAAGCTATGCAAGTATTTGGAGGAAAAAGATTTCTTTGACAGCAGCTTATACAATCTCATAGATGTGGTATGTCTATATTTTCATTTTTTCTAAGAATGTCCATTCACTGCTTGCAGTTCAGTAATGGAGCAACCAGGAAAGTTACATATGATCTTCTGATGCTTCTGCAGAATTCAGAACTGAAATACCCCATCAAACAACTCACACTACCCCTTCCTCAAGATAAATCATCTTGTGAGTTCAATCACATTGATACAGGCTTATTGATGTGTTTTGCATGGTACAAAGACAAATATGAGGATGTTGCATGAGTGCTATACTTATATTGAGTATTCAATGGGCTGACTATTTACATTAAATTTCAAAATCTATTATGCAATGGCACCATTGAAGTCACTGCCCATGAATTCCCCATTTTCATGTATGACAAGATGCAATTCCAGAGCATTGATACCAATAATCATATGATTATCATGTGGTTTGCTACTTATCAATGTATATTTATCTTCATTTATTGAGCTCATGCATCATTTTGATGCTCCCTCAGGCCTGCCAAACACATACTGTTTGGATCAGGTATTGACCAAATCAGGAACCATGTCACAAAAGCACTGATTGCAAGCAAATTCAACATCTCATCAATCACTCCTGCTGTTATTGCATGCATTGCATGCCAGGTAAGGCATCATTTTGAGAAGATCAACAAAGCCTGATAATGCACCTAGTTGTGACATGCTTTGAGTTCAGGATGGCCTATTTTCTCTCTTAGATCTTTTATTACAATGTATTAGACCTTTTTAATCCTCCTTCAAGTGCATGGGCTTGCAATACATTGGCTTTTTGGAACAAGTACATTTTATTCTCAATTTCATTATGATCTAATCTTTGTATGCAGTGAATTCTATGGTCAAGACAGTACAATTCAACTGAGATGCAAGATTCCTCCCCCTGCCTCCAAACCCAAAAGTGACATTGCACAGCTAAAACCAGCTCAATGTGAGGAGCAGAAGGCTGAACAAGAGCACCAGAAACATGAGGCTGAAGAATGATACAAGCAGGCTAAACAAAAACACAAGGAGATTGAGGCCAACTGTGAGCAAGAAGAGCCTCAGCAAAAAAAGAAGTATCATGAGAACATTGTTGAATCTGAGGATGAACAACAGTGTGAGGGCAAGAATGAACATCATGATGAGGGGTATGGTTATGGCAATGACAAAGATGGCTATCCCCAAGGCAGAAGGAGTGATGACTCAGATGATGAAATAGATCAACTGGAGGATGACAACAATGGTCAATACAATGTTCTGGACTATGGCCAGGGTGAGGCTGACATTTATAGCAATGACAATGAGCAGCACAAGGCTGATGACAATGGACATTGCAACACTGACAATGACAGTCATGATAATGGGTCAGGGGAACATTATGGCAAGATTGATGATTCTGGTGAAGATACCATGGGTAAGGGCAAGGGCAAGGATATGAGTATGGGCAAGGGCATGGGCACATGCAAAGTCCCAAGCTTGGGTAAGATTACAAGGACAACCAAGAGAGCAACTGCAGGCAAGAGGACATGCAAGAAGGGTGTGTCCACAGACATGGATGCTGGCAAGAGTGTAGGCAAGGGTGCATGCAAGGTCATAAGCAAGGGCACACAGGCATAACAAGCAAAGGCAAAATTTGACAAGTACTGACTCAGGCTTCAGTTGTATTTCCTGGCAGCAGGTATTAAATGGGAATATAATCCATTCTAATGTTGCAACCTGTATGTCAAATTGGGCTCTTATCTTGGGATGCAATTATAATACAATATTTGACTTGTTGCTTCAAACAATAAATTCAGGTCTGGAATATGAGTACTAATATACCACTTGTCTAAGATGTCATAAGTGCTCATGGCTGCCCAAGTAATACAGAGTAATGACAAGAAGAGTGTTGATGTTATAGTACAATAATTATTCTTATGATGCTATGGGTCATCAAGAGTGTGATGGTGTCCTCGATGATGCAATGAGTCAGCTTGATGATGTGGAGACATTTGCTGATAGTGTGATTGGACTTTGGAACATGGAGGCAGCCCTAGTGTTAAATGGAACCCCTCAGTTGTTTCAATGCAGCTTGATGATTGTGTGTAAATAGTTTTGTATAGAAAATCACTTTGGTGACATGTGGACATATTTAAGACCTCAGTTTGATGGACAGTCAAGGTTTGACTACTGCCAGTGGATAATGTACTCCAGGCATGTTTTAAGAGTTCTATCAATGCAGCTATCATTCAATTAATAGCCTGCACTGTGTAAGGTAGACTTAAGCTTGGAGCAGCCAAGGACTTATTTATCATATGATGTTGACTTGATGGACATGGTGATAATATTGTCTTGTTACTTAGCACACTTGTTCAATTGGCAGTCTGGAGGGACACCAGATAAAGAAAGCTGACTGGCAAGCCAGGCACTCTGAGGTATGCTCATTGTAATGGTACCACACTATCACATTCTTAAATGGTCATCATCACACTCTTTGGTGTCCTATCACACTCTTGATCAAATTGACTTCCCATCACATCACACTCAAGTAGTATATATCCAGTAATACAGGCACCGTTTTGCTGATGTGGACACTGGCAAGAGCGTAGGCAAGGGCATGGGCAAGATCATAAGCAAGGGCTCACAGGAAAGAATGTAGGTGCAGGCACAGGCACAGGCATGATGAGCATTGGCAAAATTCAATGAAGCTTCAGTTGTGTTCGCTGTATATCACTGACCAGTGGTATGATGTTTATTTTTTGTACTAATAATTGTGTATGCTTGTACTACTATTTGCTGTATGCTCTGAATAATGCTTTCAAATACTGTAATGCTATTCTGTGTAAAGTGTGATGAAACCATGAGTGCTACTTTGCTAAGTGAGGAAAACCTGAGTGCTACATTGGCTGAGAGCTGTCTTGATACAACCCTTATTATATTGCAACACCTCATATGCATATCCTGACATCTCTAAATAAAAATTTTTATTGCTGTCTGTGGGCAGCAAGTATTTAATGGGATTATAATTCCTTCTGAGGTTGCAACCCATATGTCAATTTGGGGTCTTATCTTAGAACACAATTATAATACAGTATTTAACATCTTGCTTCAAATAATAAATTCAGGTCCAAAATATGGGTACTAATATATTACTTGTCTAAGATGTCATAAGTGCCCATGGCTGCCCAAGTAATACCGGCGCCGTTTCTGCTGATGCACCCGCCCATCATCGTTGTTTGTCATCGTCTCCCGCCTGCCACTTCTGTATAATTCTTTCCACAAACACTCCCACAGCCTCAGCCAGTCAATATAGTCAATGAAATCGGTATCGCTTCACTGGTTTACACCCACCATCATGCAAAGAAAGCAGACACCATTGAACCTCCATTCAACTTTTGTGTGGTCAACCGAAGCGTCCCGACAACCTCCCTCCAAGTACATGCGGCTGAGGGACACATCTCTACCTTAACGCTTCTTTGTCCTTTTCTCAGCGTCATGCTTCAGTACCTAAGTTAAGGATTACCCGCTGATCTCAGTTCCAGGTGCTGCCGTTGGCTCACTATTCAACCGAACACGTACATGAAGCGTTTTCCTTTGCCCTGCTTCACAGGTGTACTCTCGTCATAAAAGGATTGAAGGACAACGTTCTCAGTACCAATACCCTTCGACAGCGCTATCGGTGCGAGACGCCGGCGTACTTGATTGTCTGTCTACTCTTGAGAAAAATACTGAAGAACGTCTATTTTCGGCGACACTATTAGTTAGAAACGCCTTATCCAGCCATGCCGATTTCAGACCGTCGTCTTTGTTTCAAACATATAATAACGCACTTCTGGTTCGCTACGGCCACAGCCCGACAATTACTCCAGACAAGTTTTCGAAATGGAAAGAATATTACGAAGGTGACCCACATGCCTAACCTCGTTGACAACTCGACGCGACCGGATGTGTCCCTGACAAAACAGGTACAATCCCGCGTTCAGAAAGGTCGTTGGGACCCAAACGAGAAACTTGACTTTGAATGTTCTCAATTAGTAGGAGACGAGCTCTGAAGTTGACGACGACATCAACACGTTTCAATGAATTGTGGATATGCTCGGGGCGAAAGACTGCTTCATGGCAAAGTATGGAAGATGATCCGTGTACCATGAAAGGGATGTGGGAGTCGTCAAAGCCATTCGGTAACCAGTGTCCGACCTCGATCTCAAGGTCCACGTTGATCTGGCAGACTTGCTGTTTTTGCAAGGACTGGGAGCCAGGATCTGGCTGTTGTTGAACCTGAACCTGAAGATGAAGATGGAGATGGAGAGGGACAGGACAAGGAGGCTGGGAGCGATGTCTGGCGAAGAGGACGAGCTGGATCAGTCGGATGATCTTCAACCTGCGAGATCACTATCCTCACCGATACTAAACGGGTTCTCTATCCCAAAGCTCATCCTAGCGCATCTTCGCCTCTTTCGTAGTCAGAACAGCTTTCACCCCCTTCCCCCTGTCCACACCCTCACGTGCGCCGCAGGACAACGAATCTGATTTTCCTAGTTGCTGTCCAAGTGAAATCCCCTTATCATTCGCGTCTGTGGAGGCCTGAGAAGGCACAGGACGGTTCTATGCTGCTCTTGACGTACTGAGCACGATGGGCGTATCGTCGTGGGGATCGGAAGAGGACGCAGGGTCGTTGTCGACGTTCATCGCGTCGTCCTCAACAACTTCAGCGGTATCGTCTGGCCGGCATGCATCCACCGGCGAGTGGTGCGGTGAGGATAGACAACGTGGAGGCGGAGGACTAGAGGATTTAGGTCCAAACCTGAGCTGTCGGGGAAGGTAGCTGCGAAAGGAGCGCGGTCGGCGGTCGGATCGCTCAGTCGCCGATGAACGATCGCCTGATGACGGATGAATTTCGCTCCTCTCGACCGGAGATGGACCGACAGGTGGAGGCAATACTGCTCTCTCATTCCCTGTCTCACTGGTACCCTCCTTAGGCAAATGCACAGGTGCGGATGAAGACCGCTGGCCCTCTGTTTCAGTCTCTTGCTGGGTCCTGGCTCCCCTTCGCCTTCACCTTCGCCATCCTCATCGCCATCGCCATCTCTACTACCGCCGGCTTGCTCTCGATCCGAATCCGAACGCGGCCATTTCTGCGTCGAGAGTCGGATCGAGCGTTGGCTGTGCGGGTTGCCGATGTCGTACGTGGATCGTGATGACGCAAGGGTCTCCTCTATGCACGTCTATGGGAAGAGATATCAGTCGTGAGGAATAGATGTCTCGGAGTGTGGGTGAAAACGCACCTTCAGCTTTGTGATGCTGTTCTTCTCGCCAGAGAGGAAGTTGGTCCGTTGGTCGGGACTGACGTTGATATTGCACAAGTCTGACGGTAGGTTGATCAGTTGGGCAAACGTTAGTCGAGAGAATCTGAAAGACAGATACCAGTAGGTATGATAAAGTCAGCAAGGATAAAGGGGGCTTGGTTAGGGTTGAATGATCGGTAGACTTCATTGAAAGCTTTGTGGATCTATTTTGGAAGTTAGATATAGGCTGATTTCTGGAATGGACTTTGTTACCTTGATCATATTACATGGTCGACCGTTGACGTAGAAGAACTGACGATCAGTGACGGATCTTCCCCCCGACTGAGAATTTGAAGATGAGGTCTTTGACAGAAACCCATGAGTGAATCCAAATTACTGTCGTAACTGTAACAGGTCGTGTTAGTGTTGATAATGATAAGGTCGTTCAAGTACTGACCCCAAAATCCTTTTTAACGAAGTTTTCTTTCTCTCCACCTCGAACATCAGACTAAGATCAACGATGTTTTCGAGTACCTTGAGTCTCCATAGTTCGATTACGAGAGCTCGAGAAGACAAGGCAACAGTAGTCCAAAGTTGAACGGTTTTCTGGCTTACATGCAGTGAGGTCGAGTTATTCAGTCAAGTGAGGAGACATACCCTTTGTCTGCGGCATTGTTGACAGTGAATTGAACCCCTATACCGATCAAGGCATGCGCATCCGATAACCCAAGCGTCTTCCCAAACTCGCATTTCACATTCCTCTCAAACTCTTTTCGGCGCACGGGAAGAGGCTTTGAAGAGCGTCGTTATGGAAACAATCGTCCCTCGCTGTATAACGACACAGTGAATAAACAAAGAACAAAAGCACTTCCGAAACAAACCTGTCGCGCAACTTTCCCCACTCGCATCCATCTCTAACTGTAGTAAGGTCCGAGAATGTGACAGCTTGGATGTGTAATGGTTTAGCGCTACACAAGAGATAAGAGCTTGGAATGAAGAAGCGACATAATTAGAACGCACCGATGCTGTCATGGTCCTGTTCGGGAATTCCAGATCCATTGTCAATAACTTAGATGCCTCAGCTCATGTTGTTTGAATCAGACCTCTTCAGATGTGTCAGAATAGAGTCTTCTCGAAGGAAATACGCCTACTGACGATGTTTGTGGCTCCAGCATCGAGACTACCAGTTCCTTTCACCCGCTCAATGACCACCTGGCCGAATGTAATTTGATGCACAGAGTCTTGTCAATAGCATTTATTTGCGCCCTTTTCTGCCATAGTAGCGACCATTTTATGACCGAGGATACGCCAGCACGAATGGTCGTCGTCGTCCTTCGTTCAAGCTGCCAAAAGAGATGCTTAGTCATCACAATTGCTGGATCTAGACTGCGCTATTGTTCTTCCATAAGTCGACTCGTTCGCACGTGAGCTGTAACAAGCGCTGCAAGTATGCATCCCTTTGTTGAACAACAACAGGTCAGTACAAGATCGCAATTGTCTGTGTGAGCACAACTTTGATCCGCCACGAAAATCTGCAGATCTGGTGACCTTTTGTTTGAACACTCAAGTGGTCTACTGTGCAGGAAGCGCTGTCGCTGGCCAGGGGCGCCACATTCGGAGAGTCACATGCCCCTTGTCCTTCAGCGGATAATGACAACACACTTCCAGGCACAACACCACCACAAGAACTTTCTCGCTTTGGCCTAAAGAACGGCCTTGTTCCCTTTATGGCCATCCATAATTAAGGGGGAAATACCAATCCGCGCATTTGTGCCTATGCTATATAGCCTACTCCGCAGTGCTGCGCCAGGCCCCATCATACTTTGTCCACGCACAAGCGCTCTGTACATTAGCTCTTCATCATTCGCCGATAATGTCTACTTCTATGTTGGTGAACCCCGATGACTCTACTCTCTTTCCCTGCCTCACCGAAGAAGAACTTGCGCAACCAGTTCCATCTTGCATGTCCATAACTGACGAAGAATTCAACGCCTTCCTTCTGTACGTTCAACGGTTGCCTACATTCATATATTTTGACCCTAATGAATTCTCATGGATTATAGAAGTGTATCACCACATACCACCGAGCTCAACTTACCTAATGATTCAAGTTCTCTCTTTGACACGAAGTAATCAAACTTTCTTCCGATCCCGACTTTCAATTTCTGACATTAGCCTACCCCAGCGCAACGATCGATGAAATGTTTGCATTTGCAACTCAAGATCTCTCCTCAGATATAACGTTTGTCATTCGTCTGCGATCTTCACACAGGATGGTCCACTTACGATTCTCTCCAGGACCAACATCCAACCGTCGTCAAACCCGGATTGCATGGCATCCGGAAACTTGACCCCCCAGGAATTCATCATCGAATGCGGCCTAGACCCCGCAGACTTCAAAAGTCTCCAAATCCCAGCACCGTCTGGAGACTCGGATACCTGGAACTCTGTTATGCACGAAATGCTGGACAAGATGACGGAATGGGCGAAGTTAACTAACCTCTCGCTTCAGGAGATGGGTTTTAGCGTCGAAAACCTGCAAAATTTTGGGCTCCTTGACGATGCACAGCCCTCAATCTAGTTTTTTTTACCTACGCGCATCGATGCATTTGGCTGCATCCCGCTGGCGGGGACTATTATTTATGGTAGAATATCCTTCCTCGACTTCATGCTTTCTCATAAGTTATTATCATCTGCAGTTTGTATCACATAGCAACATACCGAATGTGTAGCATAGTACCAATTCAATGGAACACCCCTGAGTTGTCGATTATCATCAGGTTCCGCTCTCGAGTTTCAATTTCAACATAACAATGTGCATCATAATTATAAACTTGAACAAGGTTGTGCTCGAACCAAGAGTATTTGGTCATGAAAAGAGTTTCGCGGCCTTAGGCCGCTGGAAGTAATTGTTAATGGCACCATCGTGATAGACTCCTTGAGGTCCGTGGCTTATGTTGATTCAACATAAATTGAGTCCTTGCAAAAAGAATTAAATCGTGCTATATGTTCAGACATCCTCAGTCCCCGTTACAACGTCCTCAAAATCGAACGTCCTCAGTTCCCATTCATACCTCCCTTGCCTGGAGCTATGCAAATTAGTCCCGGGTCACAAGGCTCATAAGAAACTGTTCACCCTCAACAAGATGAGGACACATAGGAAGAATCAGATGCTGAAGACGGCGAGCCATCTCAATCATACGGTCAAAAGTCAAGGCCTACTCTTACCTTCAAACACACAACGGACCAGATGCCTTCCTGGGGGAATTTTGGTCCAAACTACAGAGATACAAATGTTCCTTGGCGACCGGCGACCGACTCCACCTGTTTGTTACCTATACTTAACCTCGACCCGGAGTAGCACTGTAATAGATCTGTAGATATAATATGTTCCCTCGCTGAGCATGGCATAAGAAATGAAGAGGAGTGGAAAATGCATGTGATTAGCTGTGGAATGCATTTGGAACAAGGAATTGATCCGCGGTCCTTATCCTTGTTGTTGATTTCTTGTTTTCCAACTGAACTTTCCATGTATCGTGATCATCACCACTATTGCTCGACTGTTGTATTTACCTTGGTTTTAAAGATAATCACCTCATGAGCACTTGGGGTCAGCCACACAGACGTTCTTCAAGTTCAGACGTTTTCGAGGCCCTCGCGCACCCTTTCTGTACATCCAAGACAAAGCAGAGTTTAAGATAATTGTATATCCTACGATTGACCGCCACACAACAATCATCCTCAGTCCCACGTACCTACTCGCCGAAAATGCCAT